>BMAC01000110.1:921861-933404 GCA_014905375.1 Phtheirospermum japonicum
AACAAAAAAAAAAAAAAATCTTTGTGCAACTGTGAAGATAGATTATTAAACTTTTAATTATGCAGGATTACTAATACTTGTATCTGAATTGGATGTGCTGCTAAATTGTGAATTTGTGATTAAAAGTTTTATTAGTTATTAAACTTTTAATTTCTCCATTGTGCTATGCTGATCTAATTACTGGTATAATAATTGCTATTGTTCATCCATTTAGAAAGAATCTTTTTTTTGGCATCTGAATATTTGCTTTTTGGAAAAGTTGATGGAGTTTATCATTATGTATTCAAAACAGATGAGGTGCCTGCTCGCATTGGATTTTTGGGCCTCGGAATTATGGGCTCTCCGATGGCACAAAATCTCATAAAATCAGGGTATGTGAATCAAATTATTTAATTGTCTAGTTTAAATTACTACATTTTTGGTTTTTATATGTTGGTTTAGCATCTTTTCCCATGTCCTAATAGAATTGTGAACAAATTCCAATAAAACGAAAAATGTCTCTTGATAAAAAAAGAAAAAATTTTAAAGTTTGTATATTATTATCCATCTTGTTTTGCAGTGTAAACTTAATATTTAAATTCTTCGGCTAATTTGTGTTGTAGATGTGATGTTACTGTTTGGAATAGGACGAAAAGCAAATGTGACCCCCTTATCTCCTTGGGTGCAAAGTAAGTTCATGATAAACTTATATGAGCATTTTTTTTTATATATGTACTGTAAAAGTAATTAAAAATTGTTAAACGTGTTAACGTTCTTTTACAGGCTTATATCGTTTGTTCTTTAAATTTATTATTTATTTTTATATTTTTCTATGGATTGTCTATCAGTGGAACTAAGTCTGAGTTGTGTGGCATAGTATTTTATTATTATTATTATTTTGTTAAATAGAATTATTTAATGCAGGTATAAATCCTCACCAGAGGAAGTAGCTGCGTCTTGTGATGTCACATTTGCGATGCTTGCTGATCCTGAAAGTGCAGTGAGTATAATGAATGCTTTTGGTGAATATATTTACCTTTGTCCTACTCAAATAATTAAGTTTCGTTCTTTCTTTTTCTTTTTTTTTATAAGGTGGACATTGCATGCGGAAAGAATGGAGCTGCAAGTGGTATGAGCCCGGGAAAAGGGTAAATTTAGCCGATATGCTCATGAAAGATGTCTTAGTAAAAAAAATTGGATGTTAATTGTTTTTAATTTTCTTGTAGTAGAGTTATAAAGTTCAATAGTAACAAAATTAATTACACTAACTTTACTTAAAAGTCTGAATAAATTACTTTCTTAAGAATTTCTTTCCACAAAATAAAGGGGTTAATTAAAAAAAATTATATTTGACGTTTAATCTAGTAATAATTATTATTATTATGATTATATATTTTCAAAATTGCAAATGCCTCCTCAACAATTGTTTTTCTTTTACAAATTGCACCCTCAAGAAGTGTTTTTTTTTTTTCACTATCAGTACATTTTATCAGTTAAATAAGAGTTATGTGAATGGGCACACGTTTATATATCTGATTTTTTTTTTATAACCGATTTAAATATCTTAACGTGTACTTTTATAGTTATGTAGATGTCTCCACTGTTGATGGTGCCACTTCCAAATTGATCGGCTCACAAATAAAATCAACTGGAGCACTATTTCTAGAGGTTAATTTTTTTAGGTTTCTATTTCAATAAGAATGGAAAAACACATTTAAGGCAGTTATGATCTTGACAAGAACGAAAAATAAAAAGAACACTTTTTTTTTGTTTTTTTTCCCTAAACAGGCTCCAGTTTCAGGTTCGAAAAAGCCAGCTGAAGATGGACAGTTAATTTTTCTTACCGCGGGTAAAAACTTTCTACTTCAGCAAAGGGCTAATTAAAAAAAGGAATAATACAAACACTACCCATGGAGTTTGTGGTATTTTCACCCAACTAACTTTGAAATTTCCAAAAACCACCCATGAGGTTTGATTCCGCTTACATTTTGCCCAACTGTTATTAGTTGATGTGACGGAATTTGCTGAGGTCATCAAATATATAAAATATTACGGTTCCACCCCTCAGTTTTGGAAATATTTCTAATAGTCCCAACTTTTCGTCAGCCTGTTTGTAATAGTTTGAAAAAATCGAGGGATGTAAATTATGAAACGTATGATGGAAAATAAGGGGTTATTTTTAAATTTTGGAAAAATTGAGGGATGTAATTGTAAAGTAACGACGTCAGAAATTTCAGTTAGCTCTACCGTGCAAAATGTAAGACGAATATAACCTTGTGGTTGCTTTTTGTAACTTTCAAAGTCGACTGGATCTTTTTTAATTTGGCCAAACCTCAAGGGTGGTTTTTGTAATTATCCCTTAAAAAAATATCTTCGAGGTTTAGAAAATTACAAAAAATCCCCGTATATCTTTCAAAATTACAAAGTGAACTCTCAACATTATCTATTTGAAAGTAAATACAAACGTCGGGTGGATGTTTGTAATACCATGAGGGGCTATTTGTAATTTTGAAAGATAAATAGATTTAACAGTAATTAGGCTTAAGGTAATTTTTTTAATTTATCCAAAAATGAAACTAATGGCTGCAATATTTCAGGTGACAAATCTCTATACGAAACTGCTGCTCCATTTTTAGACATCATGGGAAAGGTGATTTTTTCAATTTCATTCTCTTCTCTAACGAGACGGCCTTGATATTTTATTACTCTCATTTATTTTCGTGATTTATTCTAGTCAAGATTTTACCTTGGAGATGTTGGAAATGGAGCTGCAATGAAACTCGTCGTTAATATGATTATGGGAAGGTTACGTGGCTTTCATACCTAAACGATTTTTTCCCCTTCTGTTGTTAATATTATTTTCTGAAAAACTAACTTAAATTTGTTTTTTGCATTATGAAAAATCGGCAGTATGATGGCATCATTTTCTGAAGGGTTGCTTCTTAGTGAGAAAGTAGGTTTGGATCCAAGCGTGCTGGTTGAGGTATATTCTTTTAAAATCAATCCATTAAAATGTCATCTAATTGTAATTTGTAAAAATGAAACAAATATCAAAGGGTTTTTGTGTTTTCCAAAGATAACTTCTTATTTTGGATATTTTCAAAAATGGCCCCTGAGGTTTGAGGTAATTACAAAAAAACTTGGAGATATTCCCAAAAAAAAAAAATGTTAAAAAAAAAATAAAAAAATTGAGGTTTGGTTCTGGGTTGACCGTAGTAATTTATGAATGTAAAAGGTGTTTTTGAATGTTTTTTTTACTTATGAAATGGGAAAATGTAAGACAGGATCAAACCTTAAGAGGTTAGGGGATGTGTAATATTTTAACTTCTCTGCTTTTTCTTTTTTGCAAATACCCCAAATCTTAAGGGTGGTTTTTGTAACTGTCCCTTTTCTTTTGGTAATTATTCTAAACCTCAAGGGTAATATCTACAATTCTTACTTATTATTAGTTTGTAAAATAACTTATTAATAGAGCTGTCAAAAGGTCGGGCGGGCCCCCCCAAAAAATAATTGGCCTGGGCTGTCATTTTGCTTGGCCCAGCCACTCCAAACCCCCATTTTTATGTCTGTTTTGCTTCGGGCCAGTCGGACTTCGGGCAAAGGTAGGCCCGATAATATTTTCAGCTGGGCTAAAAGTGGACGCCTCTACTATTGACTTGAAACATTATCTTATAAACAGATTGTTGCCATGCCAAGATCCCATGCATTTTTCATGAGCTGTAGATGAACATTTTCTCGATTTTAAAGCCGGCCCATATTTAATTCCACGAACGTTGACTTTGCAGGTTATCTCACAAGGTGCCATCAGCGCACCAATGTACTCCATGAAAGGCCCGTCCATGGTTCAATCTCTATACCCAACAGCATTTCCTTTAAAGCATCAGCAAAAGGTATGAAATCTTTGATTATTCTTTATTTATATGCGAGGAATCATACGGAATAATCCAGCTGTATCAAAATTACAAATAGCTCCTTCATATATATGTTTCTATTTTACAAATGGCAACCTCATTAAGACGGTGTTTTTAGATCCTCAAGGGCGTTTTTGTAATATTAAAAAGTGAATCTTTTTGTGGTTAAGCTAAGTTCCCTTTTTTTTTAATTAACCCTTATTGATTTCAAAATTTCTTAACACCTCAAAAGATAATCGAAACTTTTGTGATTAAGCTAAATTTTGGGGGATGTTTTTGTAATTATCCCTTTTCAAAAAAAAATTATTATTATTTTTTAATTTTGTTAGGACCTTCGACTGGCTCTAGGGTTGGCTGAGTCGGTCTCTCAGCCAACTCCGATTGCAGCAGCTGCAAATGAGCTGTACAAAGTCGCGAAATCGCACGGTTTGAGTGACGATGATTTCTCGGCGGTGATTGAAGCACTGAAAGTGAAGCTGGAAAAAAGATCATAAGTTTTGCCCAACTTACAAGAGATGTTATATTCTTTTAGGTACATTTTGTCTGTCAATTCATAAAGCACATCTGTTTGTTCATCTTATACATTTTGTAAGACACTGTTTACCAGGTTGGAATAATGTATTATTCTTTTGCAGTGAAGATCGTGCGCTCAAATTCAAGCATGCCCGCCGATTAGCTCATGAGTCGACTCTATAATTTAAACTAAGATTTCGACTTTAAATTTTATTTGTATCGTTTATTTATTATGATAGATATATATGTAGAGTCAAGTGATATATATATTCAAATAATGGAATTGTTTATCTTTATATATCTCAATTGTCTTTGTTATCTTTTAATTATATGTATGCATACTATGATATAAGATGATGTTAGTTAGGGGTGTGCAACCGGTCCGAACCGGTGGACCGGAATCTTGGAAACTCTTGGACCGGAGAGTGGAAATTCCGGTCCGATCCGGTCAAAACCGGTTTGGACCGGTTTTTTGATTTTTTTTTTTTTTTTTTGCAAAACCGGTTCAATTTCGGAAAATTACGGGTTTGGACCGGACCGGAATACGGAAAACCCCATTTTTATGGACCGTAGACCGGTCCGGATTATCACCGGTCCGGTCGGGTCCGGATTTTCCTGTTCGGGCTAGTTTTGCACAACCCTAGTTGTTACTATGATATTCGACAATAACTACCTGATTGAATCACTGAAGAACAAACTACATAATGATGCTTAGTGTTGGATACTATGGGTCCTGCATTTCCAATAAAAAAGTTTTGCCCATCAGAATGATTATCAAAAATAAATATACCAACCAACAGTTTAAAAATATTCTTAAAGGATAAATTTTAACAATACATCAACACACAAACATGTAAACGGAAATTTCAAAAAAAAAAAAACACCAAGCAATTCTAACTATTAAAGCAATTTCAGTTCATATTCCTTAAAAAAAAAATTCGCAAAATCCATGCACGACCCAAAAAGAAAAACACATAAACAACAGTAAATAGTGAAGGCTATAATAACGACTAATTAGTTATTATAACGACTGATGTTAGTGAATTTCATTATGTTAAACATAATCAATATATAACGACTAATTAAACAATAACAATAACATAACGTACGTAACAATGACCAGATAAAATATTCCAACAACAAATTAATAATGACTATAATAATTAATAAATAAAAATTGTATATCCTTTTTGTCGTGACTCTCCAACTGGGGACTTAGAAGGGCGTTTTTATACAAAGAAACTGCGATCTGACAACAACCTCAACCATAGCACACTACCATCCTTAAACCGTGATATCACATTTGTTGTCGGCCTTCTCAGTCTAATTGGCATTAAAAAAAAAGGAAAAAAGGAAAAAATCAGAATACAAATATATAAATATTGTACCAAAAAGAAATAAACTTAACACTCAAATCTTCATTTCGTTACACTTAAATAGATTTAATTATATATCCACTGTTAAATAATTTCCCTTTATATTGCAACATATTTCACAACATTTTGATTTTACTAAACCACCTCTGACATAATTGAAAAGTTTTTTGCCTACTTAGTAAGACTTACAAATTCATTTTGAAAAACAGTAAAAGGAGTTCGGCATGTAATATGTGGAGCTCGCGGTTTTTCCGATTTCTGATATTAGCTCTACCTTAATTTTGCAAAAATAAAAATAAAAATATTCTTATGGAAGAAACATACTTATAATATATATCATACTATATAAACATAAGTATTTTTTTTGAGAGATTTTACCTTGAATTCGGGTGAATTAAAATGGTCGCATAAAAATTCCCAGTTTTGTTGGTTATGACAAGAACGTGGCTTGTTTTTCTTAGCCTCCTCAAGGTTTGGATACTTCAAGTAATGTTTGTGTAGCCTATAACGCAGTTGTCGGGAACTTCAATCACGCATTGTTTGACACCAGATTTGTCCAGATTGACATCCATATGAATCTGCATATAATACAGTGAAGGTCATTTAAGGTGATACAAGTTTAAATTCCATGTGATAAAAAAATGTATAAAAACCCAACCTGAATATGGTCAATGCCCGGCTAGGACATCCCGAGTCACGACTCCAATATGACTTGCGAACTTAGCAGATTGCACTCGAGTTTTAGGCCTTCCAATCAACGGATCCACCTCTATCTTTATTTTTTCCTCCGAATAGGCATCAAATGCCTTCATGATGCCCCTGCCCTTTGGGCCACATTTTTTTTCTCTCAATTCTGAAAACTGCAACATCAATTAATTAGCATATAATTAAATATCATTAATTGATTTTGATAACTATTGTGCACATATGAACAGGGGACATATAAGTAGAGGGGTATTAAGAAAAATCTGAAATAATGACACAACAAGTGAAAATAAGGCTTCTAATCTCCATTGCATCATTTATAAATACACCATATATGTTTTAGTAATCTGCACTACTACCAAATTCTGGAATGTGTGCCAAATTAAAACAAGTGTTATTCAAATTAACACAGAATGAAGTGCACAAAATATAAAATAGCAAACAATAAGTATCAAATTTGTATACATCAAAGCACAGAAAAACAGCGAAAATAATTTACTGACAAGTGCCTTTCAAATTAAAACAATAGGTATAGCAAACAATAGATAATAATTTACTCGCAAGTATCTTTCAAATCAAAACAAGATTATCCCATACAAAATATAAAACAGCAAATAATAGGTCAAACACGTTATTTAGGCGATGATCATAACATAATGATTTATAATTGATTTCAAATAACACAAATCACTATAATTATCAATTTTGTATACATCAAAGCACAGAAAACATATAAAGCAGATTCAAGACTATTACCAAGATGAAAAAAATTGAAATGTATATATCATAAACCTATCTCGTCATCGTCTTCATGTGATGAGTTTTCAGTGTTATTGGTTGATTGAAGTCCAGGGCCAGTTGATTCAGTTTGAGTGTTAGTTGATTCAGATTAGGGGACAGGTGATTGACTTTGAGGGACAGTAGGTTGGGTTTGACTGACAGGTGATTGGGTTTCAGGGGTAGGAGGTTGGGTTTGGGAGAGAGGTGATTGAGTTTGGGGGACAAGTGATTGGGTTTGAGTGGTAGGTGGTTGGGGTTGAGTGACAGGTGATTGGGTTTTGATGGCGGGTTGATGTAGTTTGAGGGCTTTAGATGGAGGGACTCCAGGGTTTTGTGGCATGTGGCTTGATAGTACTGGGTTTGGCTTGAATCGTTCAGTCCTCGTTTAGTCCGTCAGGGTTTCTGGGTTTTGTGGCATGTGGCTGATAGTATTGGGCTTGGCTTTGAATCGATCAGTCCTCGTTCAGTCCATCAGGGTTTTGTGGCATGTGCTGATAATACTAGGCTTGGCTTGAATCGTTCATTCCGTCAGGGTTCTTGTTGGTTTGCGATATATTGTCGAGGCTTGTTTGTATTGACTTTTTATTTTTTCAATTACATAAACTTTAACCAATTAGCCATTACCTCATAATTCCTCATCCTCGAACTTCTCTATCACTACAAAAAAAAGCAAAATTTCGAGGGATTTTCCGAGGGAACGGAATTCCCTCGCAAATTTTCGAGGGAAAACCGAGGGAAATAAAAATCCCTCGGTTTTTTCCGAGGAAATTACATTCCTTCGAAAAATCCCTCGTAAATCAGGGCGCCAAATGTTCCCGCCATATTTACCGAACGAAAAATCGAGGGATAACCGACAGGTGGTTTTACGAGGGAAGTAGTCCCTCGGAAAACCGAGGGATATTTGATTCCCTCGGTTTTATTTATTATTTTTTTAAAAAAATTAATTAAAGTTACGAGGGAATATAATTTCCCTCGAAATTATTCCGAGGGATAACGAATTCCCTCGGACTTATTCCGAGGGAAATTGTATTCCCTCGGAAATTTAATTAATTTTTTAAAAAAAATTAAAAATAATTAAAATCGTAAAAAATAGAAAAAAATAATAAAAAATAGGATTTATTTCCGGGACGCTTAGGCCCACCCCTCCCCGTCCCGATCGTGATTTTTTGGGTTTTGTTTCTATTTTTTTACTATTTTTTGGATTTTTTTCTATTTTGTTATTTAACAAATAGGCATGGTAATTTTATATGCTTCTCCTCACAGTCTGAATAAGTTTGGACTCTTCTCTCTCCTCAAAACTGCTTCCACCAATCACCTCAACGTAAGTTTGTATGCTTTCATTTTCGGTTCAATATTATTGCAACTATARAGGGTTAAATTATTATTATTAGTCACGTAAAAATGAAACCGATCCTATCATCTTAGGCACGTGGGGGTGGTTTTGACCCTAAATTCGATCGTAAAATACCAACGAGCACGTGCGTGCCCTCACGTGTCGTGGGGTTCGACCAACAACAAGATACGATTGATCGATGAACTCCTTCGGTTGGAAACGTGAAGTGACGTAGCGTCGTGATTTTAGATATTGGAGGAGGTGTGCGTCTCGTCGTTGTGGAACCACGGGGGTCGGACGTCGATCGTTTAGTGCGCGTTTTCTATTTTTTTTGATTTAAAAAAAATTGAAAAAAACCCCCAAAAAATAGAAAAATTAGTAAATAATAAAAACGCATCCCATCATTTCACGACCGTGGTGGGGAGGGGTGCGCCTCGGCGTCGTGGTACCACGGGCGTCGGGCGTCGATCGTCCGCACGCGTTTATATTTTTTTTCGATTTTATATGAATAAAACCGAAAAATCCGAAAAAATAGGAAAAATAGTAAAAAATAGAAACAAAACTCGAGAAATTACGACCGGGTGGGGAGGGGTGCGCCTCGTCGACCCGAAAATAAACCCTATTTTTTTCTAGTTTTTTCTATTTTTTGGATTTTTTTTTATTTTTTTAAATTTTCGAGGGAATTCAAATCCCTCGGAATTACGAGGGATTTTGAATTCCCTCGAAATTTAAAAAAAAAGGAAAATTTCGAGGGAGTTTTAATCCCTCGGTTTTCCGAGGGACCCGTTTCCCTCGGAAATGTTGCCCTAATTAGGCAGCGGGCTCGCCCGCTGTCACTCTTACGCTTTCAGAAAGTTCAGAAAGAAAGAAAGAGAAAGAAAGAGAAAGAAGAGAAAGAAGGGGTGCCGCCGTCCGACCCGCCGTGAGCCGCGCGCCCGTCGCAGGCCGTCCGACCCGCCGTGAGCCGCCGCCCGTCGCAGCCGTCCTTCACCTCGCCGACAGGAGAGAGCTCGCCGCCGTCCGAGAGCTCGCCGCCGTCCGTCACTCCGCCGTCCGACGCCTCGCCGCCGTCCGAAGCCGCCGCCGCCGTCAGGTTCTTTTCATTTATTTTTTATTTTTGTATTTTATTTGTTTTAATTTTCATTTAGGGTTTAATTACTCGTTGTCCGCAGTCCGTCGCCGACCGCCCAAAGCCGCCCGTTGCAGCACGAAGCCGCCTGTCGCAGCCCGGAGACCGCCCGTCCACAGCCCCAGCCTTCAAAGTATTTTTTTTCAGTTTTTTTTTTTTTTTTATATTATTTCAGTTTAATTTGTAATTATAGATAAATTTGTGGTTTTAATTTATGTTTTATATTTAATTTTAGAATTAAGATTCAATTCAGTAATAATCAATCAATTAGAGTCCAATTTAGGAATAATCGATTAATTAGGGGTCAATTTAATAATTATTACACAATTGGGGTTCAATTTAGTAATAATTACAAAATTAGGGTTCAATTTAGGAATAATCGATTAATTAGGGTCCAATTTAAGAATAATCGATTAATTAGGGATCCAATTTAGCAATAATTACACAATTAGTTGCCAATTTAGTATTAATTGAGATAATTAGGGTTCAATTTAGTAATAATTATAAAATTAGGGTTCAATTTAGTAATAATCAATTAATTAGAGTCCAATTTAGGAATAATCGATTAATTAGGGGTCAATTTAGTAATTATTACATAATTGAGGTTCAATTTAGGAATAATTAAGCTTGTGTAGATTCTGGAGTACACTTGTCTATAGAGAGTGCACACAGCACCCGTACAGAGATTGTCCTCCTCAAACGCCCTCCCCATGTCGGCTCCAAATATACTTAATTCAGACAACGTATTTGGAGCAGACATGGTGAGGGTGGTCGAGGAAAGCGATGACCTGTATTCGAGTGCTGTGTGGCTCTTTATAGACAACGTGTCTACTTCAGAATCTACCTAGCTAGAAGCAATCTTGTATTAGGATTTATCATTAGATTTACTCATTTAGATTTATTCACCCATTATATTGTGTATATATTGTTCATGCATGGGAGGCCGTGGTGATCGGCCGGGGTTTTAAAAAAATTTGTATATATATTGTTCATGCATGGGAGGCCGTGGTGATCGGCCGGGGTTTTAAAAAAATTTGTATATATATTGTTCATGCATGGGAGGCCGTGGTGATCGGCCGGGGTTTAATTTTGTTTATATATAATATTGTCATTGGTGTTGTTGGTTGTATACCGTCGGATGTTGACGTGTGGGTGACGGCGCCGGCCGGGAGGTTTTGTCCCTCCAATAGCGGGTTTTCAAATCTTATTTTTAAAAACGTGATAGGGTGTCACGGGATTTTATTTAAGTTTCAAAATATTTTCAGAAAAAATGTGACGGTGGTAATTGCTTATTTGGAACCTTGGCGAAGTGACGCGATGCATATGAATCACTTGTTTTAGAATTAATAACATATTGAAAAATTTGAAACGAAGTTTCGAATTATTCCACTTTTCCTTAGACCCGTTTGAGATTTAGTATCAAATATAGAGTTTGATACTAAATTTCGAATTGTCCCATTTTTGGACAGTTTGAGAATGTGACTTGTAGTATGGAAACTTATGTGTATGTTTTTTTTTTTTAGTTTTGAAATTTCGGTTTCTGCATCTCTCGAATTGTTCTCGGGTGCACTGAAATATACGTGGCACTACGAGAACTGGGGGGAGATGCTGCCGAAATTTTGAATCTAAGAAAAATACATATGTTAAGATAATACATACTACTAAAATGTCCATGTTCTTGAATGGGATAGAAGCCTTACCAATTATAAATCGAAATCACCTATTCTTCTCGTAATGCTGCCGAAATTTTGCCACCTTCTTTAAATCTAGACACGCTTGACACTCAAAAATTTTAGGATGGTAAATGATCGTAGTTG
>BMAC01000110.1:938345-959784 GCA_014905375.1 Phtheirospermum japonicum
GGCGCGTATGGGAAGATAGTGGCTGCTGCGAAGGGTTTACTGAAGGGCGACTCTTCCACCTCCTCCTCATCCCAGGCTGATAGAAGACAGATCAGAGAGCTCGAGGCGCAGGTCGAGGCTCAGAGGGCGCAGTTTGAGGCGTTACAGCAGCAGGCAGCCGAGGAAAGGCGACAGCGTGCGGAGGAGCGCCGGCAGCAGCAGGATTTTCAGGCGCGGACGAACGCCCAAATGGCTGAGATGTACGCTCGTTTCCAGCAGCAGTTCCCTGCTCCCTATCAGCAGTAGCAGCAGTTTCCCCTTCCCCATCCATAGAACACTTTTATTTATTTAATAAACTTTGTTACTGTTTCGATCGAACGCATGTAATTCATAAATTTTCAAATATTTTTTTTATTATAATTTATTTATTTCTTTGACTTTTCTTTAATTGCTTTTTTCAATTTTTTGGAAATTTTAATAATTAAACAAGAATTAAAATTAAAATAAAAAATTAAAAATTAATAAAAAAAATTAAAAAATTAAAAACACCGAGGGAAAGTTCCCTCGAAATTTTGAAAAATTCAAGGGAATGGGACTCCCTCGGAAGTTCGAGGGAAATATATTCCATCGGATTTTTTCAATTTCCGAGGGAATATAATCCCTCGGATTTCCGAGGTAATGGAAATCCCTCGGAATTTCGAGGGATATTATTCCCTCGGAAATTGAAGTATTCCGGGGGAAATGTTCCCTCGGATTTCCGAGGGATTGTCCGGTAATGGTTACGAGGGAAACAATCCCTCGGAATTCCCTCAGTTTTTAATTCCGAGGGATTTATTTCCCTCGAAACTGATTTTCGAGGAAGGTTTTTTCGAGGGAATTTTTCCCTCGGAATTTCCCTCGGTTTAACCAAAACCGAGGGATTTTTTCTTAATTTCGAGGGAAAAATCCCTCGAAAATGCTGAGTTTTTTTGTAGTGTATGCTCGCGATTCTGAAGAAGACAAACCGCGTAGCACCATGTTGATGCTCGCGATTCTGAAGAAGACAGACCGCATATCACATGTTGGACCCACTTCTACAATGTCACTATTCCTTGTTATTTCATTCAAAAAATCACTCATCTCCACCAACCTAAGAGATCAACCATTTGAAGAACAAATAAATTTGTAGCATTTTAATGGATAATAGAAACACTTGGATAATAGATTATAAACAATTTGTAAAAAAAAAAAAATCATGTACTTGAAAATGTAGATGAACAACACAAATATCCGATAAAAAAATTGTTATAATAAGAGACAACTATTCAAACAACAAATTAATGATGGCTATAATAATTAAAAGTTGTATACCCTTTTGTCGTGACTCTCCAACTCCAACTGGGGACTCGGAAGGGCGTTTTTATACAAAGAAACGACGATCGACAACAACATCAATCACAGCACACCACCATCTTTGAACCGTGATATCTTAACAGAACACATGTAGTTTGAGAGTCAATAAAGCACAATCACAATCCCTCAGATTTCTAGTGGGAAAAAGAAAATATCCAGAGATATTTGAATTGAATCGGACTGAGGAACATGTTTTTGGATTTCTTGTGGTGAGGGTAAACAAAGACTTTGAGTCTGCCGAGTAAATATAAAGAGGGTGTTTATATTGTGACTTCGCAAGTGATATATATAGGGCTATTTATGTGCTTGAAAATCTAACCTAAAAGGGAAATAAGATAAATCGAGAGCCGATACCAAAGCGTGGGTAATCTTGGGGAAAAATTAATGTAAGATTTTTTACAATTTTCTTTTTCTTTTCTTTTTTGGTGTGTGTGGGGGGTGGGTTTAAAGTCAAGATTTTTACCGTTTATTTGTTTTCTTTAAATAACTAAAGGTGGAGTTAAATAAACCACAATAATTTCTTATTAATAGACTCGGTCAATTGACACATGCAACGTACAGATACGCGAAAAATGTAATAATAGAAATTGCATATTAAGTAGATAAAAATAATAAATAATATATATTTTTATATATTATATATATATATATATTATATATATATATATATATATATAATATATTATATAGCCTCGACATATTTCCTAGCAACAACACGAAATTAAGCCATAAATTACACTCTGAAACTCGGAGCCTAAAATAATTAAGAAGAATGTAATTAATTCAGTGACCCTACATACTAAATTTAATATTGAAGAGAACTTTAACAAAAAAATCCATATATTTTAGGGAACGTCTACAGTGTCGTGAAAACACACATTTCTCAAATCAATAAAAACCATCAGATTAATAAGAAATATAAATTTAGGTTTTTTATATTAAGAAATCAAGGGGGTGAGGGGTATGTTGCTGAAGGCACCCGGTAGTCATTTTCTATATTTTATTTCTCGTTCTTTCTTTTTTTCTTTTTTTTTAATTTTAATTAAAAAAAACTATTTCCTTTATTTTTAACCCAAACGAATGAAACAGTGTAAATGAAAAAAATAAATAAAAAACAAAAGAAACTTACAGATCGGGGCCCAATTTCACATGAAAATGGCATCCAAAGAAAAGGTTTGTCCATAATCGTTTCAAGAAAAGGGCGACGATAATTCTGGCTTGAGCATGGAAATCGTTGTGGACTGACAAAATTGTAAAAGGATGGCAAAATAAACTGATAGTGGGCAAAAACAAACTGATAGTGGGCGGGTGATTAAGGAGACAAATTAATGGGGTCAGTCAAGGTTCAAAAGCCCGCAGCAACCTTGAAAAGGCGTTGTCAATTTTTTTAATTATTTTATTTATTATATTGTTAAAATTAGTAAAAAAATATATATATTTAACAAGTCAGTTTTTTTTTATTACTTTATTTATTATATTGTTAAAATTAGTAAAAAAAATACATGTACTATTAACTGTCTCATGTAAGAGAATCATACTTTGCAAATCATAAATTATACTTTTAATGTAAAAAATCATACTTTGCAAAATAACAATTCACGCTTTTTTGAAAAGTATGAATTTCACAATAAAAATATGATATTTTACTGTAAAAGTTTGATCGTCTTACGCTCTTACAATAGTTTTTGCGAAATATTAATTATTTGATCATTTTTTGATGTCATATAGATTTTGTAATGTTTGGCTAAATTAAAAAAATAAAAATCAGGCATGCGCCTTTTCACGCCTAAGCACGCCTAGGCGCGCCTATGTGGTCAACGAAATAGGTTGACCACCTTTTTACATGCCTAAACACTAGGCGAGGCGTTTTTCCCGCGCCTCAAGCCTAAGCGCGCCTAGGCGCCGCCTTTTAGAACACTGGGGTCATTCGGTGTGTGTGTGTGTATATATATATATATATATATATATATATAAGAATTGGATCCAATGGGTCCAATTATTAAAATGGGACCGTAAGGTCAAATCTCAGTTGTGGGGGATTCTGCCTCCCAAACTTTTTTCATTTGATGACTTTTGGTCGTGTAGGGACCTCGACTACCCCGTATTTTTTTCTCCTTTTTTAATATATATTTCGCACTTAAAAAAAGTGCATTAACAAACTATTAAATGTGCAGTAAAACTGTTGGAAATTGGCTTGGAGAAAAATGACATGCAAATATCGTTGTTATTCATCAATGTACTTCTAATCGTGCATTGAATTTCTATTTTTTATTATTTGATTTTTGGAAATAATTTCAATTAGAATTTTTAAAAGTACAAATATGTTGAGAAAAATGGTATGGGTATTGTTCCTTAGATTGTAAGGAATAATATGATATAATTTATTTTGCCAATATTTATATTTTTTGAGACTTTTAGGTAGATTTCAATAGTGAAAAATTATTAATTGAGCAGAGAGATAAATATAAATGACTTAATTTATATTAGTCATTAATATTAATATTCATTTAAATGTCATATTTAAAAATCTATTGGTGCACATTTAGAAAAACATAGATGTATTTGTCACTCAAACTAATTTATATCCATTGAATCTAATATATTGAATGACTGTGATTTGGCCCTACGAAATCATTATAAGAAATGGACCCATTGGACCCACTCCACACACACACACACACATATATATATATATATATACACACATATATACATATACTGATTGTGTCATTGTATATATTGTGAAAATTGTTGACATATATTTATAAATTATATTATAAAATATATAGAGTTCATTATATCTTCATCGAATGATTTTTATGCTTCTTTTGTATAAAAATATATTGGTAGATTCTTATAATTATATGAACATTTTATATAAATAGGGTGGATTTGTATTCAATTTTTAATCACAAGACATATTTTGGATATGTGTTTGGTAGATATGATGTGGTAAAAAATAATATATTAAGTTGAATCTAAAAGTATAAAAATATTTATTATTATCATGAATATTTGACATGTGATTTGCATATTTGTAAATGTATATTTTAAAAATATTTATTTTTATTTTGTAAGGATATATATCTTTGAAAAGAAAAATCACGAATATAATTAAATCTTTGAAAACGTGTAATTAAGATTTATTAACAAAAACCTATTATGATTTTATATTTTTTGTTCATTAATTGGAAATTCTACATACATATGGTGGATTCGTATATTTTTTTTTTCCTTGAACGACATATTTTTAAGCTATATTTGGTAGATATGAAGTGGCTAAGAATAATATATTCTATTGGATCTAAAACTATAAATATATTTATTAGAAAGAACTCAATACGACAATAGATTTTGAAAATATATTAATTGTGTTATTCTGAAAAACACAATTGTATATAAAATAACAAAAAAACGGATTGTGAAAAATAACATTAAGTGAATACTTTAGTAATGCTTATTCTTGATAAGTATATTGCTAATATTTAAAAGGCTTAGATTTACTTAACAATCGTATGTATATCCTTTAGTAATGTCTTCCATTAATTGAAGGTAGAAAAAAAAATTAATCCCAACATCGACCAATTTTTTTTTTTACGGTGGCGTAATATGTATTGAATGAAGATTAGACATGATGAAATTGTGTATTTTCTTAAACTCAATAAATTATTAATCAGATATAAAATATTAAATTATGATTTATTAATCAAGTATTATATATTAGATGACTTGAACATTAAGATTAAAGGAGATTAAAATTAAAGAACAGTTAAATACTGGTTAAAAAAAAAAAGCAATGTCAATATATAAGAAATACAGTAATTTAAATAAAATGAAATAGTGGGTGACAATATTATTGAAACCACATTTATTTATTATAGTAAATATTAATGATTCATACGACAAAGTACGAACATAAGATATTTATTAGAACGGTCTTTCATAATTTCATATGCATACTTAATATTTATTCTGAGTTAAAAATATTTGGTAGATATGGTGTTGCTATATTTTCATACTATATTTGGTAAGTGTGGCTAAAAATAATATATCCCATTGAATCTAAAAATATAAATATATTTATTAAAAATAATTCAATACAACAATATATTTTGAAAATATATTTATTGTGTTATTCTGAAAAATCCAATTGTATATAAATAAGAAAAACACAGATTGTGAAAAACACAATTAAGTGATTACTTTAGTAATGTTGATTCTTGATAAGTATATAGCTACTATTTAAAAAGGCTTAGATTTACTAAAAAATCGTACATGTATATCCTTTAGTAATGTCTTCCATTAATTGAAGGTAGGAAAAAAAATAATCCCAGCGTCGACTAATTTTTTTTATGGTGGCGTAATATGTTTTGAATGAAGATTAGACGTGATGAAATTGTGTGTTTTCTTAAACTTAATAAATTATTAACCATATATTATATATTAGATTATAACTTATTAATCAGATATTAAATATTAGACGACTTGAGCATTAAAATTAAAGAACAGTTAAATACTGGTTAAAAACAAATCAAAAAATGCAATGTCAATATATAATAAATACAGTAATTTAAATAAAATGAAATAACGGGTGACAGTATTATTGAAACAATATTTATTTATTATAGCAAATATTAATGATCCATACGACAAAATACGAACGTACAATATTTATTAGAACGGTCTTTCATAATATGCATACTTGATATTTATTCGAGCGGTCTTTTTAAATCAAATATATTCCTGAAAAAATGTATCAATCGAGTTTCTCCAGCTTAACTCTGACATTCTTTGTGGTGGTTGACTATTGAGAATCAAACTCAGTATTATCGAGATCGATATACTCTCGAGCCATGCGCTTGTTTTTCGGTGTTGTAAATCTAGATGAGTTGGCACTATCCCCAATGGAAGAAACGGTAGTCTGATGGGTAAGAAATCAAAAGTTAAATTCATATTATTTAGAATAAAATCCAAAAAAAATATTAGAATATTAATATTAAAGAAAAATATATATAACGACTCACCAGATCGAACTTACTAATAAGATTAGAAGTTCCCCAATATTTGAACTCTTTCCAAAGTGGCAGGAGGCTGCATAAGTATTTGAATAAATATATTCAATCTTTCAAATAAAACTGATGAAATATGTGGAAATTATGAATCATACAAACGGGTTCCCAAAAAAAGCATAGTCTAATACATGAATATATACATGAAATGAATAAAGATAACCTTGCTAGAGATTTCTTTGTTCCGAAATCGACTGATGACATGAAGATCTTCGAAAGCCTTAACACTGTATAAACTCTTGTACGTTGTGTACGATTATATTTCTAGATTTCCACCTTAAACAAATACTTTTTACCGACAAATTGTTCAAACTCGTCGGGGAAAGAATCAAAATCATCGGCCTAATTTAAAAAGCGATTGAAATGAAAACTAGATATTCAGTTATATATGGGAAAATATAAACAAACTTTTATAACCCTGTAAAATTATTTATATAAGAATGAAAAAAAATATTACCATCTATAATTCCTTCTTGAGTTCAGCTACAGTTCTTCCCAAGATAGGTTCGATTTGTTGATCAAACATAACAAAAGAAGCAATTCCAAAATTATCCTCCACACGAACAGTTATCTTAAATCTGTAGAAGTACGCCATTATTAATAATAAATTAAAAATTATATAAATGCGGCAGTGTGCATGTAAACAAATTTAGGTATTTAAACATCACTCGACACACTTGGGCACATTCTCCTTTGGAACAATGAGACATTTTCTACATTTTGAACCCACAACATCATCGACTTTAGTGGCATGTTTGGAGCATTCCATATAAAATCAATTGTGAGCTGTTTGGATGTTCAATATAGTGCCAAACACAACTGAGAATCCATCCTTTACAATAGATTAGGGTCAAATCAGTTGTGAAAATTAATTTTAATAAATTAAGATTTGTGATGAAAAATCGATCCATTTATAGTTATAATTAGTAATTTATACATCAATCTCTTTGAATTCCAGTGATGAATTGAAATCATTGGAAGATCCGTTAGCTTGAGATATTTCCATTGTCGAGAAACTTTGTGCAGATATCTCACGACCAGATGCAATAATCTTACAATTAAAATTGTGGGGTTAATCTTGCTGAATTTGAAAGAATTATAATAATTATAAGAATGTCGACAACACTGACATATACAACTCTACGTACACAAAAACTTATTGGAGTTAAATGCAGCAATTTTGGCCAGATTTTCATTGATAAACAACTTGCTTGGATACATCGAGTTTTGGATACCCTTAACTCCTGAGAGTCTGAAAAAAATAAATGTATAAAGAACGTAAAGAGGCCGTAGTTATATATATTCAAAGTACTTTTGGAAAAATGATAATTCGCATAAAGAATAATTTAGAAAATAGTGCATATAAATTTAAATTATGAACCTTTGTAGGTCGTAATCATTGCGTACTGCAGTATAATTACAACGGGTCCTTTAGAACCGCTCTCCCAGTAATAAGCCATTTGGATTGCAAAGATATTCCAAAATGTACAATCAATAGTATCGGCCCTAAGAATATAAATAAAATTAGAAAAAAATCAACAATTGATAAATGATCTAATAGATAGAAATGTAATTTGTATGCTTACAAAGCATCCTTTGATTTTATAGTAACTCTCTTGTTGCCTGATTGCTCAACTTGTTTGATTTTCTCACAAGCTATGACTTCCGCAATGACATCTACATCAAAATAAATCAATGGGTATCAATAATATACTAAATATTCATATTAATATCTATTAAAACTTTAGATAAATACACATTAATATGAAATTCCCGAAACTTAAAAAATGTGATCTCACCAACCTGAACCCATATTGGGTAAACAGTAATATATTGCGATAATATCAGGGAATAATCGAACTAATAGATCTAACGCAATCAAGCAAATATATTATATATAAACATAATAAATATATAATATAATTAAATAACGAAACGAAAAGAAAAGTTAACCATCGAGGCGAGCGAACTCTTTCCTTAAGATTTTTATTGTCCCATACTACGTGTTCACAGTTTCATAGCAATGAATCTCCCAAAATACAACGACGAACGGAGCTGGACGGAGCAGACGATCCAGTCAACCTGGCGAACGAGAATTGGGCAGACAACTGAGCAAACCCTAACTGCAGGCTATATGATGCGTGAAGCAGGTAGGATTATGATATGTATGCGAGAGCTCTCTTAGAAACATGTTTTGATGTATGCAAAAGTGTTTTTACACTATGTGGGAGTTGGTATTTATAGATATGAGGGACCCTTAAACAAGGTAGGAAATTTATAGGAATTAAGATTCCTAATACAAGTCAATCTCCTTATCTTCCAGAAGAGGCCCAAACTAATTAAAACCCAAGGAATTAAATAGTTTGCGGTCCACCATCTCTAATAATTCGATTTCCACAAAATAATGAATAACATTCATATATAGGACACTTCCTATCTATTTAGGAAATTCCTCACCCTCAAATACGGATTTGTGAAAGTAAATATACCAAAATTATCTACTCGAAATATAGATTAACAATTCGACGTTCGTTTACAAAATTAACGACCCGTCTACATTTGGAATATTTGGTCAAAACTACTAAAAATAACTTTACCAAATCCAATATCCCCAACAATCCCCCACATGAGTGCAAAATCAATGTAATGATGCATGTGACTCAATTTCTCAATTTCCACATGAAACGTTATCATGTCTGGACAGGTAGCTTTTGACTTTGAACCTTTCCGTAGTGAAATACCATCGGATAAACCCACGGCCTAGTTGACTGTGTCATTGAACTATTTCGAGTCCGAGCCTACCGAGACAATGATACTCACATAATAACGTTTACGCCAATTCTGCAAGTTTTAAGTTGTATCCATTTTGGCCTTGAACACTCTTGGATTCATAAGTGTTTCGGGCGATGCGGCACTCCTCTACACTTAAATAGGTGACCTTGTCTATCAGAAGTATCCTGCTATACTTCACCTTACAGGTATAGATCGTCATTAAAAGTCGAAGACTTACACTATGCCACGGTCATCGGGATATCACTTGGATATGCTCTCTAGTGAAATAGGTTAGCTCATGGCCAGTTACCAAGTGTTCATAAATAGAACAGTCCAAAGTTTAGTTGGCCACATTGAACCAAGTTCTTGGGATCTCCAGTCATCATGGTTGGGTTTCCACTAAGGACTATTCTTTTGTGTGGCCTTTAGCCCATTCCCTCTAGTATGGAATTGATCTCGATTTATACTCTTTGTAAACGGATCCATTATAATTTCCTTTGATTTCACATAATCAATGGAAATTCCTCTTGAAATTAATTCTCTAACGGTATTGTATCTTCGACGAATAATTTGCGAATTACCGTTATTCATTTCATTATAAGCCCTTGCGATAGCAACTTGATTATCGCAGTGTATCATAATCATTGATACGGGCTTCCTCCAACATGGAATATTCTCGAGAAAATCTCGAAATCACTCAGCCTCTTCACTAGCTTCCATGGTGGACCAGGATTTGCATGTTCGCTTAGTGGACCTCCAAATATACAACACCTCCATCGATGGTAAAACCATACCCACTCGTGGAGTGTGAATCTTTAGAGTCCTATATCCAGATCGCAACACGTTACTATTCTAGTACTTCTGGATATCTCATGTAATGCAGCCCATAACTCAGAGTATACTTCAAGTATAGTAATACTCTAGTTATCCCTATCCAGTGGTCACTATTCAAATTACTAGTGAACCTACTTACTTAGTCCACTGAATAAGCTAGATTTAGTCTAATACATAGCAGCGTACATAGGACTTCCAACAATCCTAGCAAATTCCAGATGAACCACTGAATTACCTTTGTTTTTCACTAAACAAAGGTTATCGTCAAATGAAGTTTTAGCCATTTTGTCATCAAACCCATCACACTTTTCCAGTACGCTTTCCACATAGTGGGATTGATAAGTACTATGTTGTTTGACTTCTTATGATCTTGATACCAAGAATCACATCGGCTAACCTCATATCTTTCAAATCAAAGTTGTCCTTCAACATGTTCTTAGTACTTGTGATCACATCACTTGAGTTACTCAATATCAACATGTCATAAACATAAGACAGACAATGATTAAGAGTTAGGTGTGTTCTTCACAAAAATACATTTATCGCATTTATTAATGCGAAAGCCATTGGTCATCATCACAGTATCAAACTTGATATGCCATTGCTTTGGTGCTTGTTTCAATCCATACGGTGATTTAAAAAGTCTACACACCTCATTCTCTTGACCAGGAACCACAAACCCATTAGGTTGTTCCATATCAATCCTTTCAACTAACTCACCATTCAAGAATGATATTTTCATATGATTAATTTCAAGATTGTGCAGTGCAACAATCGCCAAAATCACCTTAATAGAAGTGATTCTAGTTACAGGTGAGTAAGTAACCAAGAAGTTGTATCCTTCTCTTAGTTTAAAGCTTTTAGCTATCAGCCTAGCTTTATACTTATCAATCAAGCCATCATCTTGATACTTTATCCTTAGGACCCAATTGCATCCAAGGGATTTTATAACCATGGGAAAGATCAATTAATTCCCATGTATGATTGACTCAATTTCGATGTTGATGGCTTCCTTCCACATAGGAGCATCAAGACTAGACAAGGCTTCTTGAGTTGTACAAGGTTATAGATCATGAAATCTGATCCCAAACATTTCATCAATCCTAGTCCTTTTACTCAGCCTTGGTTTAACATCATCATGTGATGCATCTTGAAATGAAAGAGATGGTGCTTCATCCTCAGCATCACGAGACCTTGAAGTTATAATTTTTGTGGTTTTAAGATTTTAAAAGGTTCATGGCTTGGTTTTATCGGACTCAATTCATTTGAAAGATTTCAATGTGTTTCAAGCTTAGAAAATAGAAAGAAAATGAAAATAAAACAAATAAAATAACTAAACTACACTAGAAATTGAAATAACAAGTTGGTAGGATGCCTCGGTCATATGCCCATAATGCAAATGCAAGCAATTAATGGAAATAAGCATGAAAATGCAAAGTTTCACCATGTACTACCATGCATGCACAAGGTACAACCATGCATGAAATCCTAAAAAATGAAGATTAATAAAAATTGAAAGCATCAAAGTAAAGATCAATAAAAGTTGACGTAAAAGTTTAAATCTTTAAGGAAAATAGTGAGAAACGAAGAGTAGATCTAGGATTCATTCTAAAACTATGCATGGAAATTTAATTCAAAATAAAGCAATGGAAAAACTCAAAATCAAGACGATCAAGGACCCGATCTATAGCCTAAGTGTGTCACTCAACTAGAATCCATAGTTAATTCACAAGATCTAGCATGAACTCAAGCAGCTAAGACAAAAAGCATAATATGAAGAACAAGCATGAAGATGAAAAACAAAGCTTGAAATTAAAAGGAAAGCTTATAAAATTAAATGGAGAATCCTAAAGCTTGAATTACAATGAAAGTGCTAATCCAAAGGAGTATTTGGGTTCATCTTGAGCTTACAAACCCAAGGAATGCTTGAAGATTAAATCTAAAGCCTAGGAGAGAGAAAGTAGATCTAGAACCAAGGCTCATGCAAGAGTTGGGGAATGAGTGGATGCTTTTTCAAGTCAAGTGGAGGGTTATATATAGTCATTAGCAGGGGCAAACTCGTCAAAACGCGCTAATTCCCAGACATTCAGTCGATCGACTGAGGACCAATCGATCGACTAAGGGCAGTCGATCGACTGCCTTGCCATTTTGCGCAGCTCTCTGCTGATCAGTCGATTTTGACGTGCTCAGTCAATTTCCTCAGGATCAGTCGATCGACTGCTCAGTCGATCGACTAAGGCCAGTGGATCGACTGCCTCGCCGATTTGTCGAGCTCTCTGTCGATCAGTCGATTTTCCTTAGAGCAGTCGATCGACTGCGGGCAGCCTGGGCAGTCGGTCGGGCAGTCGCTCGGGCAGTCGATTGGCCTCGATTTTTCTCGTTTCGGCACGGCTTCTTGAGCTTCAACGCCTTGACTCGCTCCTTAACAACTTTAGCGTCGATCCAATACCTCGTGCCACCTACAACATAAGAATTTGAATTCAAAACCCATGAATTGTCATCAAGAAACGCATATATCAAGTTTCAATCCTAAAAACGAGGAAATGGCCAAAAACCTAATGAGAATGACTCAAAACGACCAAAAATAATGCTAAACCCTAACTATAAATATTAAGAAAAACACAATAATTATATGCAAAACAACTACCCCACACTTATCGGTTTGTTCGTCCTCGAACAACGAAAAGAATCGAGAGTGTACATGCAATGAACATAATGTAAAAAGAAAAACCCTTGTGCTTATCCTTATTTATATGATGGAAATATCAACATAAACTCGCTAGTGTCAAGCATTGCACGTATTACTCTTTCTCAAATGCAAGCCAAATCGATGACTTCCTTACAAATGAAAATTTGAGGGTATTCGCTCAATTCGCTCAAGTGTTTAGTATATAGGACGTGTATACGCTCGAATCGGACAATGCATGCACTCGTCAAGATTTCACAACTCGGACGCTCAAGATTGCTCGTAGCACATGAACAAACAAGAATCGAAAGAGGTCTTTATTATGGGTTGTAATGTTGGCTCTTTGGTAAGGTATGGAACATTTGGATATAGTGGCTAACACACGACCAAACGTGATCAATAACGCACAAAATCCTACTTTCTAAAACCCGAAGCTTATGATCGCTTCACCTTTCCCAATTCACCAGTCTTTCATTCGAAACCCTTTCATTCACCCACGTTCTCGACTTTTATTTCACAACACTTAGAAGCTACTTGAATCTGCTTCTTTTTACTAAATTTAGCCCTTTTTGAATTAGGCTTTTCACATGAACGCACGCTTTATCACTTTTCGTGATTTGTGTTGGAGTTTTATTATTTTTTGTATAAGCACTTCAAAACCCGAAACCCTCAATTGATTTCCCACACATTTCTTGTTAACTAACAATAAACTCTCCCGCCTCACAATTGAAGATATAAGAGCTAAAATTGAGCTCGGCTAACAATAAACGGGGCATAGGCTCAAGGGGCTCATTTGGAATTTTTAAAGTAGCTTACATATATGGATATGGTCGGAACAAGGGTGATATATGTGCCTCGAGGTCATTTTCAAATTCAATCATGTACAAGCAAAATCAAACCTCTTCAATGCAATTTCCATAAAAATGCAAGCAAGTCGATAAATCACACAAGGCTACTCACTAGTTTGCACCGAATTTGGGAGCGAAATCAAAAGAGATTTTAGAGCTTTGCAATCTTTTCACGAGAAAATGTTGATTATATATATATAGGCGGTTTTTGGACGAAGCACAAAAATTCAACTCTTCACACAAGAGGCTTAAGACATGCAAAAACTCGACAAGTAAAATATTCAAACTTCAAAGTATGAGGAATTGTTTAACAATGTAATGAAAACACAAAAACGACACACAAGAGACTCAAAAATGATTCAAAAACGACTCAACCATATAATAGCGCAAGTAGTAAGCGTCACTTCGCCAAGAATGCGTCACTTCGCCAAGGCTCGATTTAAGATTTACAAAACATGCTTGACTAAAACCCGGACCCTAAGCACCTACCCACCCCACACTTAAACCATGCAATGCCCTCATTGCATTTTAATGAGAATCAAGTATAAGGGGTGTGAATAGAAACTCCCTCAACCGAGCGAGTTTGTGTCGAGCTCGGTGGGGTCCACCTAAGAATCAAGCAATCCAAGTAAAACCCGAGTATGGTTAGTGTCACCCGACTTCATGAATGCTACCAAGCCATCAATTCACCCAAGGTTGGAGTCGGTAACCGAGATATATACAAAAAACAATCACACGAAATTAAAACCCAAGAAAATATGTATATAAATCACGAAAATATGAATCAAAACACAAAACACTTTATTTAGGATTTTTAAGTTTTTCAAATGTTTTTGGATTTTTCAAGAATTAGACGAGAAACAAAAGAACATAATCGAATCAAAAATAATACAACCCAAAATAAAGTGCAAGTCTAGAATAAACATAAAAATCGAATAAATATAAGAGATATGGCAATCAATGGCGTCTCCGACGTCGGGGTTGGAGGTTCGCTTCCTCGTCCTCGTCCTCTTCCTCTTCCTCCTCTTCGTCATCGTCATCGTCCTCCTCTTCGTCGTCCTCTTCCTCTTCCTCCTCGTCATCGTCATACTCCTCCTCGTCGTCTTCGTCCCGGGGCATGCGGCTTTCGATCAAGGCGGCTATGGAGGGCACGGTGTGCTCGGTCGGCTCTTGCTTGCCCCGCGTCGATCTGATCAAAACGCTCAAATACTTGGCGTTGAAACTCGTGCCAATCCGTGTTGGGACCCGGGCTGGTGCTCGGGCCAACATAAGGCGATAATGCCGCTTGGCTCGTGCTCACATGAAACGGCGCCCCCGAACCGGTGTACGGGGCTTCGTCGGCATCGACACCCTCATTGTGCTGCCTATTAAACTCTTCCTCCTCTCGATCTTGATCACGGTGGCGTGGGCGTTGAGGGTTCGTCAGTAACTTTGGCATTTTCCACCCCAACACCATCGGCTCGATCCTCAACAAATTAGCCGCCGCGGGGTCGAACCCAAAATGGTGGGCTATCATGGTCCCCATTCCGACCCAGGCTACACTTCCGCCTCTCGTTTTAGTAATCCCCCGAATCCCGACGCGAATGTAGGAAAAGAATGGAAGTCGACGCCCGGTTTCCAAGCACCAAAGCACGTAAACCTCGTCAAGGGTGAGGTTGGATCTCTCGTGCTTACCCATGACGACGTGGGCAAAAAACTTGTAAACATTCAAAAGGGCCAAGTTGGTGATGGCCGAGGCTTGATATCGAGAGGTTCCTCGTCCACCCGTGATCGATGCCCAAAATTGAGTCGGGCTAAACTCCCTCGACCGATCGTCGCACAAATCCTCGCAATTAAACCCGAGGACCACTTGTAGCACCTCTTGGGTGATCCGACACTCCCTTCCTCCTATCCGAACCATGAACTCCGAGTAATCACGGGACACGTAAGTGGTGATTATTTCTCTTTCGCGACATTGTATCTTCGCTTGATATTTCGTGAGCCAGTTCATCCCTAGTATCAAGTTGAAATCTCTCATTTTGATCACATACAAGTTAGCCTCGAGATTCTTTCCTCCTACATCGATCTTCACTCCTATATCCATCAAGTTCGTGACCATTACGTCCCCGGATGGTAAACCAACTTCTAAGGGTTCCTCTACTCTAGTGCTCTTAACTTCAGTTAAATCATGAGATTTCTTCGACGCAAAAGAGTGCGAAGCACCCGTATCAAAAAGCACAAAAGCAGGAATTCCTGAAACGGTTAACATACCTGTTATAACTCCAGGATTCTCTTCAGCCTCATTGAGTGCCATGGTATACATTCGAGCATTTCCTCCATTAGTTGGTCCTGGCTTTGGTCCTCCACCGCCTTGTTGCCTCTGACCATACACAGGTGTTTTCAGAGTTTTCGCGGTGTTGAAATATATCAATGGGTTCATGGCTTGGTATTATCAGAATTCGATTCGATTGAGAGAATCAATGTGTTTCAAGCTTGGAAAATAGAAGGAAAATGTAAATAAAGCAATTACACTATCTAAACTATCCTAGAAAATGAAAGTGCAAGTTGGTCGTATGCCTCGTCGTATGCCTCAAATAGAAAATGCAAAGCAATAATGAAAATAAGCAAAAATAAGCATTGTTTCACCAAGTACAAGCATGCATGAACAAGGTACAACTATGCATAAAATCTTAAATAATGCAAATTGACGAAAATTGAAAGCATGAACGTAAAGAGCAATAAAAGTTGACATGAAAGTTTAAAATTTTAAGGAAAATAACAAACAAATAAAGAGTAGATCTAGGGTTTAAGCTAAAACTATGCATGAAAATAAAAATCAAAATAAAGCATAGGAAAAACTCAAAATCATGACAATCCAAGACCCGATCTATGATCTAGATATGTCACTCATCTAGATTCCATAGCCAATTCATATGTTTCATCATGAATTCAAGGTGCTAAAGCAAAAAGCATAAAATGAAGAACAAAGCATGGAATTAAAGCATAAAACATGAAATTGAAAGGAAACTTACTTGAATTGAGAAATGAAACAAAGCTTGAATGAAATTGCATCAAAAGTAACAATCCAAAGGAGTATTTGGATTCTTCGTAGGCTTACAAACCCAAGGCCAAAGCATGAAAGTAAATCTAAATCTAGAAAAGAAATTACATCAAAGGTTGAAGTTGAATCTAAAACCTAAGAGAGAGAAATTAGATCTTAAAAACTAGAGAGAGGATTTTTTTAATCCTCAAACCCATGCTTGGGTTGGGAGAAAAATGAGAGGTCCCTTACAATATGAGAGTGAGGTTCCATTTATACTAATTTTAATTGGGTTTAAATGGGCCAAATTAGCCAAAAAGGCTTAAAATTCTCGGGTTTGAGTAAGTTTGACCTGGAGGCACCTTCATAGACCCTTGGCTAGCTTTTTGGCACATTTTGGCTCGATATGGCTTAATGGCTCGACCATGGGTCGATGTGGCTCGGCCATGGCCGAGCCTGGGCGCTGCTGGGCAATTTGCAAACCACATCGTTTGACATTTTGGATTATGTGTTTTCTTTTTAGGGAAAAAAAAGAAGAGGCTACTGCCTTGGTCAAAGGTATAAAAATCGAGGAGGTATTGGGACAGAAAAAAAAAGGTTGAGAAGGTATTGGAACGATGATGATCTAGTTCTGAGTTCCTAGAATCATCACCTGCTCTGATACCATGTTAAAACATGGTATTTCATTATAAAGTAAATTGTATTCATTTTTGTGTGTTTTACAAAAAGATTTCAGACTCCTTTATATAGGTTCAAGGATGATTTGTACAAGGAAAAAGAATAAATCGAAAAACTAATTTAAGGGATCTCTATTGATCCTTGTTTGTATGATTGATCTCTTAATTTGTCTTGATTGATTCTTGACTTATTCCAACTGAAACTGCTCCACTGCTCTCGAGTTATTACCTCCATTCTCCAAACCGTTATTTTGAAGGCATTGGAAGAAGTTGGTGAAAACCGTGTCCATAGCCTCAACGGTCGTTTGGTCGAAGTGGGGTGGGTTTTCTTCATTCACCTGGTTCCCGCTTCTTCTCCCTCGGTTTGACGCCATATCCTAATGTCATCAAAATGTTTACTTTGTTAATCACGAGGTGTAACTCTTAATATACGTCGTAAGATTGTAACTTGTAACCACCACACACAACCAAAAAACACAAAACTAGAATTCATACGAAAAATAGAAGATCATCAACCATAGTAGCCGTATCCTTTTTCGTACAAACCAAATGAGAGTAGCAATCAAAACCAAAACAAAAGCCCAAGCAAAGTCCAAAACAGAGTCCAAATCAGAAAAAAAAATGTAGGAGGAAAAATAAAATACTCGAAGTCAAACGTAAACAAAGCAAGAGGCCATCAATCTATAATGACGATCGCTTTTCTCTTCCTCGAAGAGTTTCCTTCCTTAGAGGGGTCGTCGCTGGATGGCTTACATCTCGGACAGTGAGGAGTGGTATGCCCCAGAGTGTAACACCTGTAACACGCCACTTCGTACTCCCCTTTCTCCTTCCCCTTAGGAACCTCTTCGCGGTTTTCTTTGGGAATTTCTTCTTCGGTGTCCTCATCTAACTGTCTCCTTGGTCTCGTTATCACAATTTCATTGTTTACGAGCCTAGTAGAGAAACGCATTGTTAGACAAATAACAAAAATATACGAAGCAATCTATAAAATAAGAGCAAAATATGCACAAGCTAACAGTTAAATTATTCTTAAAAGAACAAATTTTAACAATACATCAACACACACAAACATGTAAACGGAAATTTCAAAAAAAAAGAAAAGAAAATAGCAATTCTAACTATTAAAGCAAATTCAATTCATATTCCTTTAAAAAAAATCGCAAATGCACGACCCAAAAAGAAAAACACATAAACAACCGTAAATAGAAATTTCAGAACCAAGCTAACAGGTTAATATTGCTGCCCTTGTCATATGCCCAAATTCAGAAGGTTAATAAGGTGGTACTAATGTTAGTGAATTTCAGTATATGCATAACCCTAATTTGTTTGGCAATAACCAAGTCACGATTTGTTTCATTAGATATTCCAAGCACTGAAACTTGAAAGGTTGATAATAGTAAATAAAGTTGTTACCAAAAAATATATGAAGTTTGTGTATGCTCAACAAATAACAACGTGTAAATATAATCAATATATAACGACTAATTAAACAATAACAATAACCCAACGTACGTAAAAATTACCAGACAAAATATTCCAACAACAAATTAATAATGGCTATAATAATTAATAAATAAAAGTTGTATACCCTTTTGTCGTGACTCTCCAACTGGGGACTCGGAAGGGCGTTTTTATACAAAGAAACGACGATCGACAACAACATCAACCACAGCACACCACCATCCTTAAACCGCGATATCTTAAACACGTAGTTTGAGAACGAAAAGACGAGCATGTTTTTGGATTCCTTTGTGGTGAGGGTAAAAAAAGACTTTGAGGCTGCTGAGAGTGTTTATATTGTGAATTCGTGAGTGATATATGGAGGGCTACTTATATACTTGAAAACCTAACCTAAAAGGAAATTAAGATAAATCGAGAGTCGATACCAAGGCGTGGGTAATCTTGGGGGAAACTCGATAAAAGATTTTTTACAATTTTCCTTTCCTTTTTCTTTTCTTTTTCTTTTCGTTTTTGGTTGGGGGCGGGGTTTAAAGTCGAGATTTTTACCATTGTCTTTTTTCAAGTACGTACGTGATGTTTATTTGTTTTTTTTTTTTTTTTATAAAATAACTAAGGGTGGAGTTATAAATAAACCACAATAATTTCTTAACACACCCCAATTAATAAACTCGGTCAATTGGTACATGCAACGTACGGATAAGCGAAAAATGTAATAATAGAAATTACATATTAAGTAGATAAAAATAATAAATGATAGTATTTCTATATTTGATAAGAACGTAATAATATTACCCTATATATTAATGCAAAATACCCCTAAATTATGTGTTTGCTTCGTATGCTCCTGTTTGGCAAATAAAGTATTTTGGTGTTTCGTTTGCTTATTTGTCATCCGAGCCTAACATTTACCTAATTTAATACTTTTATTTTTATTGTATTTTGCCTAATTTAGTTCTTTTATTATATTTCTGCTTATTCAATACTTTCATTTGATTCTCCTAATATAAAAATATAAATAAGTCATATATAACTAGTAGATAAGATTTAAATTAGTTATTTTAATTAAAAATCAAATTACATATAAAATAATTTTAATTACAAAAAAATATTATTATGAAAAATAATTAAATAAATTTTATTGATGGTAGAATTTAAAATAATTTATTATTGGAGGTTCAAATATTATATATAGGTAAAATATGAGTTATTTACAATAATCTAAGTATGTAACTAAATATTAGTAATTTATTCAATCTAAATATAAAAATATTAAATTATATACTAATAGTTAATAAACATTGATTAGACACCAGTACAATACGACGCGGGTTGAAAGCATGACATCTTTGAATATCTCAAATTATATAACTAATAATTATTAACGAATCTATACTTAAACATTAATATATAAAATAATTTAGTAATAATAATTAATAAAATAGATATTAGACACGTGTTTAAAATGTGATGCCTTTTGGATTTTTGTAAGTATGTAACTAAGATTATTAATAAATTTAATTTAAACATCAAATAAAAAATTATTTAATATTCAATGATTAATGAATAGATAAGACATGTACAAAACACGTGTTAAGAATACATTATTTTAATTTTTTATTTTAGGTTTAAAATTCAGTAATTATCAAAAATATTTTTAATATTTATCTTTTGATAAGTCCCGTGTAATACATGGGTATTAAACAAGTATATATTAATGAGAAATCCTCATAATCTATATGTGTCTACTTCGTATACTTCGCTTGGATAATAAAAAAAATTTGGTGCTTCGACTGCTTATGTGTCTCCGAGCCTAATAGATACCGAATTTAATATTTTTCTTTTATTGTATCTTACATAATTTAATATTTTTTTTATTATATTTAATATAACTTAATAGGTTTCTTTTATTATATTTTGTCTACTTCAATAATTTTCTTTTATACTCCTAATATAAAAATATAAATAAGTCATATATAATTAGCAGAAAATAATTTAAATTAATTATTTCAATTAAAAGACAAATTACATATTAAATAATTTTAATTAAAAAAACTTATTTTTGAAAATAATTAAATAAATTGTATCTATATATATATATATAAATCCTTGCGTTTCTAAAAATATTTCTCAAAGTTTTCCCGCCCATTTTACTTACTATTTGTAGTATACATATTTATTATTCATATATTTATTTATATAAATATTCTTTTGGAGATTATAATTTATATAAAGAAAATATTAAATATATAGAAAAATTATGTATAATTACATATAAAATCTAGGAAAAATAAAAATAATATAATTTTTTTTTGAAGAAAATATAAAATATAAAAAATATTTAATATATACAAATATATGTAAATAATTAGTTAATAAATTTTAAAAATCCAAAAAAGCAAAAGTAAAACATAAATATTTTCAAATGCTGTAAATTAAATTAGAAATATTAATAAAATCATATAGATAAAAATATAAAAATTATAATTAAATTATAAATATATATTTAATAAATATGAAAAAAAACACAAAAATTTAATCAAATAAAATTAAATATAAAACTCATAAAATAAGTTAAATTAACTCAAAATATTCATAATTAGATTTTATAAAATTATTAAATCAATCCTAAAAAAGATAATTGATAAAAAAATAATATCAACTACAAAAATATTGTGTGTGTGTGTGTGTGTGCGCGCGTGCAT
>BMAC01000110.1:963153-1008358 GCA_014905375.1 Phtheirospermum japonicum
CCACCGCCCATCACCGCCGCTACTGCCATGGCCGCCGTCTATTGAAAAATATAAACAAAACATGCGCACATAAATACGCTGCCGCCGCCGTGCCATTGAAGAAAGAAAAAAAAAAAGTGCCTTGAAAAAAAAGTCGTTCGAACCAAACTTTCGAATACAAAATATATATTCAAAAAACCAATTTAAACACAAAATATAACTGCGAAAAATACACAAAACACATGTTTAAAAAATTGATTTGAACGTCCCCTTTAAGGCTAAAAAATGGTTGTTCGGATTTGTTTTCGAACAACGTTGTATTGTTCGATCAAAAAGTTCAAACACATGACATTATGTTCGAGAAACCAGAGACGAACACCCCTATTTTGCATCTGTTTCTTACCCTTTGTCGCCCAAATCCATCACTTACCTTTCACCACCCATCACCATTTTTTCTTCTTCTCGTTCGACGGTGGCAGCGACGGTGTGATGGGAATTGATAATGGCAGAGTTTGAGTGGTGGTGAAGGGTTGGCTGGAGTGGTGGTGGAAAGTTGAAGGAGATGAAATATTTGGGGTGTAAGGTTTAAGGATAATATTGATATTTTTGTGATAACATTTTTAGTTTGGTGAACTAATAAATAGACGAGGTGGCGTATATCCACGCCCTTAAGGTTTAAGGATATTATTGACATTTTTGTGATAATATTTTTCGTTTGGTTAACTAATAAATAGACGAGGTGCGTATATCCACGCCCTTTATTTTAAATTTACTTGTGTTGAACAGTAATCGTGACTTGAGTATTTTAGGTTATTATATTTCATTAATAAATCAATAATATTACAATTACATCAAATGAATTTAAAGCATCCATTTCAATTCGCTTCATGCATCGCACGGGTTAAACACTAGTTTATAATAAAAGTTGAAATAGTTTATTTTTGAGATTATAAATATTTTGTATATTTAAATTATGAGATATTTGCAATAACTGAATTATGTAACTAATATTGGTAATGAATTCAGTCTAAATATAAAAAAAATAAAATTATTTAATAATTAATTAATATTTATTAGACAATGGAACAATGCCAGAAGGCTTGAGAGTATTACACCTTTTTAAATCTTCAAAGTATGTAACTATAATTATTAACAAAATTAATCTAAATATAAAAATATAAAACGAGTTAATAATAATTAATTACTATAGATCAGAGGCGAGTTGAAAATGTGACATTTTTTGAATTTTTATAAGTATGTAAATATAATTATTAACGAATTTAATCTAAATATTAAATATAATATTAATTAATAATTATTATAATTAATAAATTGAACAAGGCACGGATTGAAAATACATCCTTTCGATTTTTTATTTTATATTTAAAACTTTTTATTTTTCACAAATATTTTATATATATGATTTTTTATAAATTCCGTGTAATATACGAGTGTTAAACTAGTATCCAATGAAAGTTACACTAGTGTGACACCCGCGATTTTCGTGGGCATGCAAAAAAAAAATAAAAATTATCCACCTATAATTAGTAAAGAAAGCAAGTGAAATATTTATACGAAAAATAAGATATATTTCTCATTTTAAATTTTGAAAGACTTTCTTATAAACTACATTACATGTCTTATTGACAATGATGCCATCTTCGTTGCAGCAAAGAATTTTCAACCCTTTACAACTTTTAACTCGAGAAATCGCAACATAAAGCTGACCATGGTTGAAAATTGGTCTTGGCAAATATAACCCAACATTCGAAAGAGTTTACTCCTAACTCTTGTTTATAGTCATTGCAAAACAAACAATGAGTGGAAATTGCCTTCTCTAGAATTTGAATGGCACCCTACTATCTGATAGACTTAATCAATTCTTGGAATATACGCCTTGGTCCCATTATTATTGCCTAGTAGAATCCTTACTTCAATAATGCGATCTCCAAGTTGTGTAACAACCAACCTCGTACCATTGCATAAACCTGAACCTTGGTCCATGTTTCGAATCAACATAACCAATACACCAATTATCAACTTTAAAATATGATTAGGTATCCCTAAGCACTTTATTGAATTAAGAATGTTGGTTGAATACACCTGATGGTGAGCCTCCCTGTTGACATATGTTTTGCAAAATTATGATATTCTCTTTCATCACCTGGAAGTATCGACATCACATAATCATTAACTGCTTCAACAATGCTATTAGTGGGTGCAAGAAAAGATCTTTTTTCAAAGAATGAGTCACTGCCAAAGTTTTCTAAAATAGATGGATAAGTGCTCTCCACAATAGCGGCAACATGATCACCGTAGTTCTTAAAAGTATACCTTCAGGTATATTAATCAAAGTTTCACCATCCACCTCCGTACCAATGTCACCATCACCAATCTTCAGTATCCACGTTGAGAATTCTTTGATTTCTTGTGCAACAGAAGCAGTCAATGATTGTCCAACAATTAACCTCATATTCTTCGTCAATTTCAAAATTTTACAATGTTCCCATAATCGAGATGAACATATACTTGCATAAATAATATTTTCTCGACTACCCTTTGCAACAACTTTAAGAATTTGTCTAAGTCTCCACCAGAAACTACAACCTTACCTCCAAATGATAAGTTCTTTCTTTTTTCAGGTGCAATAAATATTAAACTCTTATGCAAAGCTTCTAAAAAAAAAATCTACTCATCATTGACTCCTCATCCCAAATGATTAGTTTTGCCCGATCCATAAGAGCACCTAATTCAGTCTCAGGTGTAATTGAACACATTGAATCTTTTGTTATAGTCAGAGGTATACCAAACCATGAATGTGCAGTTATGCCTAAAGGAAGTAAAAGGGCCGCAACACCACTTGAAGCAACATTAAGAACAGTTTCTCCTTTAAACTGTAAAGCTGCTGATAATGTTCGCCAAATAAAGGTTTTACCCATGACACCATAGCCGTAGACAAAATAAACGCCACCTTTGACTGATGAGGTAGCACTTAATATCTCACAATAGATTTTCTTCTGTTCATCAATTAATAATGAGTATAGCTTGAGATGTTCAACATCCAAAAGGGATTTATCAAAATTATGTTCTTGCTGGATCAGTTTGTTATTTCTGTCATTAATCAAAACATCATTAGGAATGGGCATATCATCAAATTTCTTGAGCAATTTCCCATTACTTTGCAAAAAAAAAAAAAAAAATCCAACTCGATAAGGTAAAATTCTTCAATAGCTCATTAGTTAATTGTAAACCTACACAATTAATAAAATGACATCATAAAACTATATGAGAAAATTAACTGAAAACTTGCCAAAAAATGTATTAATTATTTGTGGTATGAAATACTTAAAATAATAAATACCATCTATCCCAAGACTTTTGCGTTGTCTTTGTAGGATGTCATCTGCCAGAAACTGCCAAGTCTTTTCCTAAACATATTCTGGTCTTGAAATACTTCCTGACAGTATCAAAGATGCAAAAAGTTTCCTAAGGAATGTTGGTAAACCCCAATAACTCGCCTCGATAATACCATCAATGTATTCCTTATCATCATCCAACAACCCTAGAGAATAACATGCAGTCTTGAAAGTTGGGTACACAACGTTATTAATTGTTCGTATATCTTAGTGTGAAGTTGTGCCCCGAGAATGACGTAGCATCAGTGACAAATAGTATGCCTCTCCGACACCAGGAGGAACGTAATTTAACCTACCAATTTTAATGACACATTGTCTAACAGTCCAAACACGTTGTGTGTCATTCCAAACAAATTTTGTTGAAAATTCTGTATAGGATAATTTTCTGACATAAAGATATTTCTTATTGCACTCCATCCAAGCAAGAAACATCGACTCCTTTCCGTCTTCTTAAACAACAACTTTACCAATTGTGTCATTATCATTATAGTAGACCGGTTGTTCATCAATTAGGAGAAAACTTAGACGTGTACGGATAGATTTCTATAATGGATATCCAAAGCAAGTATACGCCAGATAACCTCACATGGAGATATATATCTACAGTTGTAGTAGTTTTTAATCTTATCAACAATCTCTTCCTTTCCACTTGCATCATTTCCATGTTCTGTTATAGACAATGTCACACAATCATGGCCCTTATTTATGTACTTGAAAAGATATTTGATGGATTTAAACTGATTGCACCATACAACGTTAATGTGAGCTTAGTATCTGATCAATAGTTGAGGGCTGTATGAAAGAACATATCTATTGTCTAGGGTGAAACCATTCTTAACTACTACATTTCATGTATCTCTTATCCTGTACATTGGGTAACCATCATCAACAGTAGTTCTTTCAGTGTAGATCTTAGGAAAGCCCTTAGTACATTTTCCTTTCTTCAGACATGCTTTCTCTGTTTTAGAACTGCAGGGACCATGCATCATGTGTTGAGACACCAATTCGTACAACTTTAGATGAGTTTATTTATTTGGGATCTCTGCCGAAATAACTTGATCAACATCTTCCGCTTCTGGAAGTTTACTGCCGCGGTCTAGGAAAAGAAGGATATGAGCATGCGGTAAACCTCGCTCTTGAAATTTCACCGTGTAGATAACTTCATGAAAAAACTAATTAAAATCAATTGATGATAAAACAATTATAAATTAAATAATCATTGCTTGGTTAGAAAAGGTAATATATATGAATTATTAAATAGTTCATAAAAAAGGAAATATTTTCAAAGAATATTACCAAAGAAATTAATTACAGATGCAATTACAATCTAATGATAACGCATATATTTAGATAAATTATATCAATTTGAATTTAATAATAAAAATTTCTTATATCTAAAAAATAGTGTTTAATAAGTTTTTTCACCTGCTCGAGTCTTGCCAAGAATTTCGAATTCTTTCATATCCTTAATTATTTGATCCGGTTTGATCTTGAAGATACGAAATACAATATCCGGCCTATCTTCGGATCTCAGTGACCTCAAGTTTAAATATCTGGTTATCTCTGGCCACTTTGGGTTGCAGGTGATTGTAATAAATAAATCCGGATATCCAAACCACTTGCAAATAGCCATTGCATCTTGATAGTTTTGGAACATATACGGAGCTCCCCCAGTGAAAGAAGTTGGCATCACTATTCTTTGACCAACATAAGTGGCTTGTTTTTGACCCCTCATAGCTGCATCTTTGAGATTGTTAAATTTATCAGTTCTTAGGAGTACTTGATTAAACCTAACAAACTTTAACCTTTCACACTCGAACATTGTGTGTCCATCAACCAAGAATTGCTGAAAGAGCCTTCGAGACGATAGAAGAATCTTTGACTCGCATTGTCGTTCTTGAATCCTAAATGCAAAAAATTCTCGTAGGCCCATTTTTCCCTTTTAGTTGATGTAGTAGTCCGAGATTTATCACTATGTTTAATCCCAAGCCTAAAGCCATCTTCTCCATAAGGAAATAATAAAGGATATTGCAATGCTAGATACGAAGGATGTAACTCACTTATCCTTTGCAATGCGCCGGACCGACTTTCTATAATGATATCCCTAGTGTCAAAAGCATCGTCAAAATCACCAGGAATAAGAGCTGCTACTTCACTTGCAGTTGGAAGATTGAAGGTTCTACCATCAGATTCTCTACCACCAATAAGCTTCAATTTAAGACCAGATTGTTCTTTTGTTGTGAAACGTTCTCTAACACTTCGAAATGATTGTACCAATGGATTGTGAACATCAAGCATATCTTTAATATCTTCAATGACTGTAGGATCAAAGGTGATTGACCTTGCTTCAGAACTATTACTACATAATATAAATAATTATATCAGTATTGACAACAAATTATAAGTGCAAAATAGAATCTGGAAATTAGAAATGAAAAGTTTATATCATACCCCATTGCAGTCATCCTATTTTGAACTTCGTTTTCAGTATCATATATGTACAACTGCGAAAATTTAGGAGATGATCCATCTACGGGCAATTAACTTCCCATCCTGTGATAGGTTGCACCCTTCAACCTAAAGACATAAGGTCCTTGACCTTTGTTGATGGATGTGTTTATCTTTCCTCCCATGGAAGTGAAACTAAAAATTATATTGTATCCATATATATTATCTATGTATTTATTACTTCTCCGATCATTCCCAAGCATCAAAATTTCAAGAAGCGTACTCAATCTTTCCCTCACCACAACATCGACCGAAAGTTTGACACTCTGGTTTGCTCAAATTTTCTTTTCTTTCATCGTACCACATTATGGCATGGCAGAAATTACAACTAAAGGATGGATCGCCGTTATCCACATACCCGTATAGAAAATTATACGTTGCACAGCATATTAGACAATTAAATTACTTCTGTTACATGATTTATATGTATAGAATAGGAAAATAAACCTGTTGAGTCAGTCATTTTTTCATACAATGTTCTGCGTTGTTGACGTACAAAAGTTGATTTTTGTGTAGGATCGGCTTCTATTAAGCAATATAGAAACAATAAGTTGTGTAATCTATATTTTCATTCGTAGTTTCACTTTGTGTAATACTTGGTAGATAAAAATAATTAATATGAAAACAATAGACATATTAAATTAAATAATTCAATAACGATGATGAGACGTACTTTTACCATGTACTGAAGTTTTTTGGGCCTTATTTGCTGGTTGATTTCCTTGAATGTTGGTCGTTGAACCATTATTCTTAGACACTGTATTAATAATTAATAAAATATAGAATTATTATAATAAGACTACGTTATTAATATATATCATATCGGGGAATAAAATTATAATTTCATATGTTATTTTGAATTAAAAAATTTGCATTGACCTGCACGCCCATTTTGCAAATTAATTTTTCTAGCATTACTTGCATTAGCGGCATAAACTGCATATTATAATCTTATTAATAAACCAAAAAAGATTATTTTCAAATAAATATATTATTATGATTACAAAACTATTAAATGACAACATAAAATCATTATAAATAGGAAAGCATTGAACTATATTTTACATATTACAAAAAATATAGATAAGTAATATATACTATTTTTAAATAATACATACACATTTCGTATTTGAAGAAAATAACCTTGTGAATTAGACATTGTTGTATGAACGATTTGATTTCTATCAGGTAAGTCTTCAAAACTGTTGTACGATCGTCTGGTAGGATCAACAAAAGTAGTTGTTGTTTGCATGACATTTTGACCGGGAGACGTTCGAGATCCGACTACACATTAATAATAACCTTGATTAGTCAATGTGTTTCGGCCAAAAAGAAAATTGTGGAAATGTTTTAATCCTTAAATAATAGATATACTTTGTAAATTACTTACCATTAGTTATATCAGATAACAGTAATTGTGATTGGGTGAATATTCCCTACAACATAACAGATATATTTAATTAATGCAAATTAAAATCACATCACTTCTCCAAAAACCCTATTCTTTATTCACAATTGAGAGACAAACTTATAATGAAGACGAAATAATATTTTAAAACAAAGAAGAAATTTAAAGTTACCGGCAGACTTGTCATTGCATTGAACTTTAGTTATCGAACTTGCTGAAATTAATCCATGAGAATATCCAAGTGATTGATCATAGATTATTCATATATATACAAAATAAAACCAAGTGCAAAATAGGGAGCACAACAGTCATTCATATAAACACTAATTGATATATAATTCCATAATTTGACTACTTAGAAATATAAACACACAAATAATATTCTTATTCAATTACTCAGAATTTGATATATTGAATAATGGTTGAGAAGGCGATATTAACATCTGATTCGTACTACCCGATTAGACGTTTATTTTTATCTCTATTAGTGCAAATTAAATGGAACAATCTAATAAATTGTACAAAAACACTATGCGTAACTAAAGAAATAATATATAAAAAATTATATCTATATCGTATAGTATGTGTAGGTTCACATATGAGCTAACTGTTGGTATTATAATGTTAGTCTTTATTATATTTAATTTTGGTAAATTATAATTATAATAACATATTAATAACACGAAATAATATTAATTTCAATAAATACACCCAAATAAAATCAATAATCACAAAGTTAAAAGTGAATAATAGTACCTTGTATTTTTTTTTTATTTCTTTTGTTATCCATTAACGACTTTCGGATCTTCCTTGCACTTGAACTTGGACTTTTCTGATTAGAAATTTCAGAAGTAATACCTTTCAAAATATTAAACCAATCTTTCTCATGATTACTTTATATGATTGTATATATTTTTGCATGAAATATTAATAATTTTATAATACATATATCACTAACATACACATTCTTACATGTTTACGTAATTCATGAACATTAAATTAATTCATATCCTAAAAACATCATGCAGTAACATTTTATTACAATATAAAGACAAATTGTATACTATATGTGATAATCCTTCACATAATATACCGAATGTTTGTGAATTTGGTGCATAATTATTTTCATTTGCATCTATAAACAGAGTATTTAATAAAATGTCAGTGTAATAATTTTGTATATCTATAGTTATAATAGAAAAATGGGAAAATTCACATATTATACAAATATATAATCCTCATTTATCGTTTAATCCATTAATTCTTTTTATTCCCACATAGTCCAAATACTTCTTACTTAATCAAAATTTACATTTAAATTATACCCTTACATCATAAATACCTTAATTAATTTATATAATTATGCACACACTTTCTTTCTATTTCATTTTCATCCGTCCCCAAATTTATGTATTTGAAGAATTTTTCGTTCTATTAAATAGTTAAATCTCTAAGAAAATCTGGAATTCGACAAGGATGAGAAAAGCCTTCAGATTGTCCCAACACATTAGCGAGGGATGTACATGTACAAAAGCCTCCATAGGAAAAATCTATTAAGGGTAGTTTAGTATATTATTATAGTAACTGGATTATTAGGGAACTTTTATATTCAATGAGATTTTAGGGCAATTGGTTTTATGTTTTGGAGTATATGAGAATTTTCCCTAGAAAATTACCATCAGAGCACTTCCTCCATAGCAAGGCCTTTTTTATAATTCCACTGTGTGTTGGATCCTCATCTGTCATACTACACATTGAATTAAGAGATTAAAACAGTGAAGAAATGTAAAATTTATAATTGAACATGAGAAAAACATCAAATTGGAGAAAAAGGAAACCTGTGAAAATATATATTTGTATAGTATAAATTACGTAGAATGTAAAATTATTTTACATGTATAAGTGATGCTTAGAACAATTTTGAAGATGTATACATATTATTATAAAGCAATATTGGTTTTTATAACAGACTAGTGCTTAACCCGTGCGATGCACAGAGCAAATAGAAATGGATGATATAAATTCATTCGATATAATTGTAATATTATTGATTTGTTAATGTAATATAATAATCTAAAATACTCAAGTCACAATTATTGGTCAAACTTAAAACAAAGGGCGTGGATGTACGCACCTCGTTTTATTTATTAGTGCACCCCACTAAAAATGTTATCACAAAAATGTCAATATTAGCCTTAAACCCTACACCCCCAAATATTTCATCTCCTTCAACTCTCCACCACCACTCCAGTCGTCGCCCATCACCGCCGCCACTGCCATGGCCACCGTCTATTGAATAATATAAACAAAACATGCACACAGAAATATGTTGCCGCCACCATGACATTGAAAAAAGAAAAATAAAAAAATGCCTTGAAAAGAAGTCGTTCGAACCAAGCTTTCGAATACAAAATATATGTTCAAAAAATCGATTCGAACACAAAATACAACTGCGAAAAATTGATCTGTACACAAAAAATATGTTCGAAAAAATGATTTGAACACCCCCTTTAAGGCTTGTTCGATTTTTTTTTCAACAACGTTGTATTGTTCGATCAAAAAGTTCAAACACGTGACATATGCTCGAGAAATCAGAGACGAACACCCCTATTTTGCATTTTTTTTCTTACCCACCAAAATCCATCACTTACCTTTCACCACCCATCACCGTTCTCTCTTCTTCCTGTTTGACGGTGGGGTAATTTTGATATTTTTGTTGATTTTTTCTTATTGGGGTGAACTCATGAATAGAGGGGTGCGTATATCCGCGCCCTAAAATAGATTAAAGGTAAATAACTCCACATTTATATGATTATGAAACAACTTTTTGCTGACTATATTATACGTCAAATTATAGTTTAACTTGTTATCATCACATGACAATAGTTTCAAGCTCTCCCATTTAGTTAGTCGCGAAACAATCATATTAGTCACTTTTATTACAAATCATCGAGTCCATCTCCTTGTTTAGTCTTTGTATTCAAAGACAAAGTGAAAATCTTAGAATAAATTTAGGCTTTTCTAATTATCAGTATTCGTTGTACTTGTTTGTCAACATGTACCCCAATGTTTATCATTAGATTATTTCATAATTCAATCACATCAATCTGTTTGAGTACAATTTAAGTACAACTGAATAATCTAGTTGTACTTTAGTCGTACTTCGTTGTACGTTTTATTTTAGATATAATTTATATCAACATAATTATACAATTATTAAATAAAAATTTAACCAATTAAAATATAATACTTGTAATATAAATTTTAAAAAAAATATAAAATCAACTAAATAAATACAAAAAAATTGTATTTAGATTATAAATATATATTAATTAAATTTAAATTAAAAAAGTCACAAAAATCATATATATTATAAATAATATAAAATAAATCTTAAACTATTTTAAAATAGGATTAAAATATTAAGAATTCTGAATAATTATTTAATAATAAGAAAAAACAAATAAATGTCATAAAATAATAAAATAAATCATAAAAGTATATGAAATATGTTAAATATATATAAGAAATATAATTTATATACAAATACTTAATTAAAAAAAATATGAAGATAGTAATACTTTAAATAATATAAAAAAAATATTTCACAATAATTCTATAGAATAAAATTAAAAATAATTTAAATACTGAATAATCATTTACTAAATCCTAAAAGTAATAGAACACACTTAAGATGCTATAAATAATAAAATAATTAGAAAAATATGAATTTCTAAAATGAATATAACATATATATTTTAATTATAAATGGTTATTAATAATTTCTAAAATGAAATAAACTATAAATATAAATAGTATAATATAAAATAATAATATAAATATGAAATTATTTTGAAATAAGATAAAAATATAATAAAATTATCATCAATTTCTAAATATTTATTTTAAAGACATTGAAAGAATAAATTAGCGATAGTGATAAAGTAAATTAAATAAATATATAAAAAATAATTTTAAATAGTTTTTAATCTAATGAAAGTTGATAATAAAACAATAACAAAGATCAAGGAGTTATAAAATATAATAAAATAAATACTAAAATATTTTAAAATTGAAAGTAATATACTTAATCAATGTTATATTATACAAAATCATCTCCTAAATCCAGAAAATAAAATAATATATATAAATATTATAAAAATATATAAAATACTACAAAAAAAAAAAAACCCAAATAAATGAGGCATCGTATTAAGATTTTAATTGAGGGATTTTGTATTCTAATTTACTATAATTATTTTCTTTTTAAATTAGCCCGGTAATTGATTCGGGATAGCCACTGAGTAATTTAACCACCAAGTCATCGAGTCGGTTGATGAACCCGATAATAAATTCAGATTTATATATAGATTTCAGTTTATACGAAAGTACATATATAACCAAGAGTAATAAAACATTTATGTGTGGATTTCAAACGTTAAATACTTAAAGTCATAGTAATTAGTCACAAATTAATAATATACAAATGTTCATAAATAATTATTTAGTTAAAAATTTTAAAATAATGTATTGAATTCTTTATATTATGCGATTATATAATCATTTATTTGTTCTGCCCACATATGATTTTGATTTAAAAATTTAAACAAATAATTATATAAAGTTATTTATCTTTCACTTATGTTCATAATATAATTTTTTAATTTTTTTAAGAAAATGAAAAAAAAAGTGTCATTGTCAAGTTTGTCACACGTTTAGAGTAGAAGTTTGGGTCACCCGAGTTTTTCTCGAGTCACATATACAAAATTGAAAGATACGACACTATTAGGTTTGTTCTCGTATCACCTGATTTGGTCAATAAATAAAACTATGGAAGAAAAGACAAGTTCTTGTTACTGATTATAAAGTTTTTTTTTGTCTTCGTTGCATCAATTTTCTGGTTGTACTCATACTATCTTTTTTTTTTAGTCAACAAAATTATTAAATAATTTTTTACAAATTTTAAATTTGTATATTTTTGTTATTCATTTTATTTTTTTCCCAATTTTGTTTATATTATATTATATTTCTTGTAATTCTTTTTATTTTTTTATTTTTATATTTAGTTAATAACTTTCTATATCTTAATGGTACTTTTTTTTGTAGCTATGAATTCATATGTAATTTTATAATATTAGCAACTTTTTGGTTTGTTTTCTATTTTTTGTATTCATTAAATAAATATTTTTAATTTAATTATAAGTTCTTATATTATTATTCTTATTATTATTTTAATAAAGTGCCAAATTATTATTAAAAAGAAGAAAACCGTTCATACAAATACAGATCACGACGTCCATTCCTTGACTAAGTTCTTATATTTTATTTATAATAAAAACAAATTTTTTGATATCATTTGAAATATTTATATTTTAATTTACTTTTTTGGGTTTTACGGATTTTCAAACTAATTATTTAGATTTATTTATATATTATATATTTTATATTTATATTTTATTTTTTTCAGATTTCTTATATATATATATATATATATATATATATATATATATATATATATATATATATATATATATATATATGTATGTATGTGTATATATATACACATACATATAGACACACACATAATATTTTTGTGGTGCTATTATTTTTTTTTGTTTTATTTTATATTTTTATCGATTCTCTTTTTTATTTTTATATTTATTTAATAGTTTTATAGAATCTATTATGATTTTTTTAGTTAATTTAACTTATTTTATGAATTTTTTATTTAATTTTATTTGATTGTTGAATTTCTGGTTTTGTTTCATATTTATTAAATAAATATTTATAGTTTAATTATAAATTCTTATATTTTTATCTATATGATTTTATTAATATTTTAAATTTTATTTTAAATCATTTGAAAATATTTAAGTTTTACTTTTGCATTTTGGGTTTTTCAAATTTATTAACTAATTATTTATATATTTATTTTAAATAATTTTTTATATTTTATATTTTCTTCAAAATAATTTGATATTATTTTTATTTTTCTAAGATTTTATTTAGAATTATACATAATTCTTCTATGTATTTAATATTTTCTTTACATAAATCATAATTCTCAAAAGAATATTTTCATAAATAGTTATATAAATAACAAATATGTATACTACAAATAGGAAGTAAAATGGGCGGGAAAATTTTTGAAAAATATTTTTAGAAATGCTAGACTTTTTATATATAGATAGATTTTAGGAGACTTTTGTAAAATATGCAGATGATTATATATTGGCGACATTGAAGATCTTCAATATTATTCATAATCTGTTATGCCATATCTAGAGTTAAAATATGTTATATATGGAGTGTATATATGTATTGTATAATAGATATTTCTGATTTAGATTATACAATATCTTGTAATCCAAACTCTAATTATTAATATAATATGTTATTGCATAATAATCGAATTTTCTTGATACTTACATAATATTAAAATTGTCGATTGAATATAATGATTATCTTGAAAGTCTTCATATTGATATTCATTCAAAAATTACCAAACATAAAACAGGATAATTTGATGATCATACTTAAATGGTATACGTCTTTTTCTTTTTGATATATTAATTGGTATATTATATTCCAATTTTTGTTGAGTACTATTAGAAATATATATGGTTAATTTTGGAATGTAGGAGAAAGTTATAATTAAAACTGGTGAAAATACCGTACGAAATATTATTTCATATATGCAGTCTGATTATAGGAGAAGGTATTTTTGGACGTAGGAGAAGGTAATTAATCAATCACTGCAATTTCCAGAGTTTTTTAAACAGAAATATAATAAACAGTTGTTTATATAATAGATGAATCATCTGATTATTTGTAAGCAGAACTTGTATTTGGAAAAAATAATACAGTGAATAATAAGTTAAAATAAGCATGATATTGTAACATTAATCAATCACAAATAAACACATAATATAAAAATGTGCGCACTTTAACATGAAAACTTGATATGATTTAATTGGTGATCTCAAAACTTAAGTATTTAAAACTGGGATGTTAAATATTGTAGTCTTCTGGCACACCTCATCGATGAATCGTCTGCAATGGACGTGTAAATAGCTTGGTCGCATTGATTGCTACATCCTCTTAAATTATGGTGAGATTGAAAACCAATCCCGTCACGTAAAGTAGTTCGAACTGAATAATACAGTCTATCTGTAATCCAAAGTGATCGAAAAATTGTCTACAGCCAGATTGCATAAAATAACGATCACTGTCAACCTTAACATGCAAGCTCCATTTCAATATGTCATGCCTAATTGTGACCTTACTATTATAGCAACGGTTGGAAGAAATAATATATTCCCGCCAGAAAGATTTTGGAAACACCTAAAAACATAATAGAATTAATGTCTTGGATTAAAGAATATTAACTCGACAGTACAATATTTATGTATGAATAGCTCACGATGCGGTCACATTCGAAATGAGTTTTGGCTAGATTGACTCGTAAAGTAGGTCGAGCATCGACCGTATTTGCTGTAGACTGTGCAGCTAATTCCATACTCTCAACAAATCTTGCATCCATTATTGTAACATCAAAGATCATAGGATCAGTATTTGTGTAAAGCAACATCATACAATTTTTTAAGTTACTATCAGATACAAATCTAAGCCAACCATTACCGAAATGTATCTGCCAAGAAGTAAACATAAGTTAAACCAAACCATTCGCAAACAATTGTTCAATTACATAAAGTAGATTATTAATGAAAATATTTGCAGAAAAGAAATAAGCGATAAAATAAGTACATCTCCATCCCGACGTTCAAGCTGTATAATCCAGCTGCTACCTCGAATGGATTGTATAACACGGCTGATCAGCTATATCTTTAAAAAATGAAGATGCCTCTTTCGCAATTTTGTTCTGAAAAGTTCATATAATATTGATTAGAGAACTATAAGCAATTTAACAACTATGTATTACGCATCATAGATCCAAAAGTTTAATATATTTATACACACAACATCAAAGTACATAGCCTAATAATTTTTTTAAAATTAATTGTAACTAAAAGGCAGCAGATCTGATCACATTAAGATCGAATGGATAATTACAATTTTGTTGTATTTAGTATAGGTACTAATCGAAGCCATCGGATCCGCTCCCATGAAAATCCTTGCAAACGTTGGAACCAACTGGGAAGACATTATCAAAGTAGAGAGCTTTCGGGAAAAAAATGGAGGTGACGGCGCTTTTTGTGAGATGCAGACAGGAAAAGAAATAACAACGGCGGCAGTATCTATAAATAATAATGCGTATCCCCTACACAATATTTGAATTTCCAAATGTAAATTATAATGCAATACACAAAATATTTATATCCAACGAAATAAATATAACATCTGAAAATTTAAAAATTTTAGTGCATAACAATGACTGTACATCAAAAAAATATATAAATATGTGCAGAAAAATAAATAATAAGAATATTTCATATTAGTAAATAACCTTGCTAGATATCACTTTGTTAACAAACTTTTTGATAAATCCAAGATCTTCCGTCATTTTGGCAACACCGTAAATTCTTGTACGCTGAATAAGTGTATACTTTTGAGTTTCCACCTTGAACAAATTTCTTTTGCCTGTGAATTGATCAAGCTCGTCCAGGAAAGAATCAAAATCATCATCCTAATTGTAAACAGAAATTAGAATCTATATAATAGAAATAGATGAACACTGAAGATAGAATAATTGATAATCTATATAATAATTATAGATTATGTATATGTATTGTACATTGTGAAAATAAAAAGATATATAAAATTGAAAATTCATTATGGAAAAACATTTTATTACAAAATATCATCTTATTGCTATTCTGTTTTGATGATAATATATTGTATACGTGAAGATTAAAAGTAATGTATATTACCATTTCAAGAACCTTCTTTAATCCTGATGCACTTTTATTGAGATATGGTTCAATCTGCTCGCACTGTCAACTTAAATCTGAATAAGATAAAATAAATTCAATATATTTATAGAGATATCTTGCAAAGTTAATTGAGTGTAAATCAAAGTGCGGAATATCAAATTTGATCTAGATTTAACATACTTTGGTTCAGTCGATTTTAGAACAGCTAAACATTTTCTACACTTGGAACTTTTGGCATCATCAATCTTAGTAGAGTGTATGGCACAGGCATTATAAAACCAATTATAAGCCGTTTGGATGTTCATTATAGTACCATACACAACAAAAAAGCCCCCTACATATTTTGAACATAAGAAATTGGTAGTTAACACAAAAATTAGAAGAGAAATTAATATAATTTATTTATATATAATTTATCTAAGTAATCATACCTCCGATATATCACACAAATCGACAATCTGTTTGAATTCCAAAGAAGAACTGAAATCCTCTAAAGTTGCGGATCCACGACTTGTATCCACCTGTTCCTCATCGTCCAGAATGTTGTGAAGGCGCTCATGTTTTTAGTCAGAGCGACCTCCTCGGTGAGAAATTCGTGGAGATCGGTTTGTAGTTCTTGGATCTTCTGACGATACTCCTCTCTTCTTCCAGTTTTTCTACGGTGTCCTCGTATTTCTTTCTCGTCACCCATCCATAAGCAGTATTATTACAATTGTACGATTTGGGACATCATCTTGAGGCTGCATGTTCAAATCCATTAGGTAGACAAACTAATAAAAAATATAATGAGAGTGTGCGATTTGGGACATCATCTTGATGAAGACATTTTTTTAGAATTGGGAGGATCATATTAAAGACAATGAGAGGAAATTCTTTGAATGTATTGAACTCCATACAGCAATGTTCTATTTATATAGAAAAAATATGATGTCAAATGCACGTGTGGTTGAAACAAAATAAATGGAAAATATAATTTCGAAAAAGAAAAGTTGACGAAATTAATATGTACGATCTATATAATGGCAGCCTAAATATATGATGGTTTGAGGAAAGTATAAATTATGAAAAGGTATAGTTGACTACCTAAAATGAGAAAAATAAAATGTATGAGAAATTATGGATTAATTTAAGTAATTAATTACCATATATAATTAAAAAGTAAACGGATTTAGTGTATACATTTTCGCAATGATTGAATCCTACTAAGAATCATTATTAATTTTAGATTTGCATCAAGCTAATTTCAGAACCAAGCTAATAGGTTAATATTGCTGCCCTTGTCATATGCCCAAATTCAGAAGTTTAATAAGGTGGTACTAATGTTAGTGAGTTTCATTATTTGCATAACCCTAATTTGTTTGGCAATAACCAAATCACGGTAAAGTTTCATTAAGCACTGAAACTTGAAAGGTTGATAGTAGTAAATAAAGTTGGAAGCCAAAAAATATATGAAGTTTGTGTCAACAAATAACGTGTAAACATAATCAATATATAATGACTAATTAAACAATAACAATAACCCAACGTACGTAACAATGACCAGACAATATTCCAACAACAAATTAATGGATGCTATAATAATTAATAAATAAAAGTTGTATACCTTTTGTCGTGACTCTTCAACTGGGACTCGGAAGGGCGTATAAAAGTTTTTATACAAAGAAACGACGATCGACAACAACATCAACCAACAACATCAACCATAGTACACCAATATTTTTAAACCGCTATATCTTAAACACATGTAGTTTGAGAATCAAAAAAGCAACGAGCATGGTTTTGGATTTCTTGTGGTGAGGGTAATGAAAGACTTTAAGGCTGCCGACTAAATATAAAAGAGAGTGTTTATATTGTGAGTGATATATTTAGGCTATTATGTGCTTGAAAACCTAACCTAAAAGGAAAATAAGATAAATCGAGAGCCGATACCAAAGCGTGGGTAATCTTGGGGAAAAATCAATGTAAAGATTTTTTACAATTTTCCTTTTCTTTTTTTTTTGGTGGGGGATTTAATAATTTTACATTATTAATTTTGTGAAAAATAAATTATACTTGGTAAATATGCTTATATATTACATTTTTGGACAGAAAAATAATGAGATAAATGCTCAATCGTGGGTTTGAATTGAGAATTTGAATATTTGTTGTATTACAAATAATAAATAAATGGTTTTAAAGCATTCTGTTTCATAAAATTAAAAATTTGTCTGTATATAATTGAGTTTTCCTAATGCAGATATCTTGTAAATTAATTTTAACTAATTAATAATTTGATTTATAAAAGACTCAGAATTGCGTACAAATATTTATGTTAATCTCTTACCATAAATCAGAGATCCATTTACACCATTAAGAAATCGCCATTGATGCATTTACCATTAACAAGCAAAAATCGTGATCAACTCCTTAAATTACAATATTTCACCAAAATTATGCATTTCCACAAAAATATATAAAAAAGGCGGGAAAATTTATAAATCCACGTGACCTCTTTTATTAAATTACAACTTTTAATTTATTCTCTTGGTGTTCATCGATCACATATTTCTTAGTAGGCAAATACTTGGGTGAGACCGATCTCATTGTATGAGACCAGTTTTTACCATTTTAAAAAACCCGTACCCGCCCACCCATTTAAATATGTAACCCGTCAATTATCCCCACCCTAACAGTATTAATATTAAAAAAAATAGAATATTGAAAGTCTCAATAATTTTCTTCCGCAGCCCCACCCCCCTATCTCTTTCACTATACTCACTCTCAGCCACCGTACGCCACCACCGACCACCGTTTCTCGCAGACAATCCTTGCATACCCAATTAAAGAAGAAATCCTCAAATCAACTCCCCAAATTGAGGTATTTTTTTGCTTTTCCTGTCTCTTTCCTCATGGACACACACACACCACAACGCACTAACTCCTATCAAAATGGCGGACGGCGCAGTGATGCAAGCAGCGGAAAGAGGTGACGAATCAAGTTGTAGCACTTGGGCGATGGGGCTTTGGTTCTGATGCCACTCCGAAGTATCTACAACTAATACATACTCATAAGGCGGTAAGGGTCATGATAGAAATGAGTTTTTCCATTGATTCTGTTGATAGTGAAATCATGAAGAAAAAAATCTTACAGTCGATTAAAGGATTTAGCCAAATATACGGTTGAATTCAGTATTATTTTGGGTACTTCGTTGATTGATTTGTATGGTAATTGTGGTCGGATCGAAGATGAACTTCAAGTGTTTGATAAAATGACTGAGAAGAACGCAGCATTAGTGACTGTAGCTTTTTTGCCCACCAACCCCACAACCTCCAGAGTTGATGATGACACGCTACGAGAACAAAAGAAAATCTCTACGAACGAAAAATCGGRGTGTCGAGAAGGTTGCTAGAGACTTGCTAAGAAATTATCAAATGAAAACTCAAGCCGGGTGTGAGTTTGAATTTTCTTTTGATAATTTGAAAAAATCCCACATTAAAATTCAGTCGATCGATCATGATTTCGAGTATGAGGAAGAAGATGATGACGCCGCAAATTATGCAAGTTTGGATTTTGGTCCGATAAAAGATTACTTGTTATCGTTGCAGGTCCGATTCTGGTCCAATTAATGCTTGTTCGACAGTTTTGCGATCCGTTTGTGGAGATGACAATGGCCGATGTTTCTTCTATGGTAAGATCACAGGCATATTAGCACATTTTATTATACATAGAATTTTGTGAACGATTTGTATTCTCAAGTAATTAATTGGGTCAGGGTCCGGGCATTTCTGCGAAGCTGAAAGCTGTTGAAATAACGGTTGCATATACTTCATCATCTTTTAGAAAGGCGAGCAAAACTTAAAGCTGAAAGCTGTTGAAGAGGAAAATTTCATTTCTATGATGAATGAATCAAGAGAGAGGCGAGCAAAACTTAAAGCGCCACTCCCGACTATTCCAATGGAAGTTCGAGCTGAGAAAGCGAAGAGAGTTGCAGATGGAACGGATGAAATCAAAATTCCGGAGCCTAAGCCCTTGCTGAAAGAAGCTGTCTAGTTGCAGGTGAAAGACTTGCAATTTCTCAAGAAAGGTGGCGATAAGCCTTAAAAAATGTATTTTTTTGTTTTGTTCTGTGTTGTTTTGATTGGTGTTAAAAGGAGAAAATATTGTTGAAAATGAATCTCTATGTGGTTTAGACTTGTAAATTAGATTGTGTTTCTTACAATTTGATGGTTGTGATGATATGTTTTTGTTTGTAGGAAATCATGAATCAAAGGCTTCTTGTTTTTGTGTGTGGGTTGCTTTTCTATATTTTCTTAACGGTCGGTCACCAGACTTAATGCCAAATGAAGTTACTTCAGGGACCAAAAGACAATTTTGTTAGAAGTCACTAAATTTGTGTGCGCATATATTTATTTATTCCTTATCCTCAATTTTAATGTAACATAGTTAAGTAACATTTTTAACTCAAATTATTTGAATATCACAAAATATTGTTAAAGTATCACAAAACATTGTTAAAGTATCACAAAATATTATTAAAATACCACAAGTTTTTTATACCCGCTTTTAATTAAAGTATAGTTAAGTAATGTTTATAACTCAAGTTGTTCAAGTATCACAAAACATTGTTAAAGTATTACAAAAGATTGTTAAAGTATCACAAGTTTTTTATACATATTTTTACAATTAATTAACATTTTTAACTCAAGTTATTTGAGTATCACAAAACATTGTTAAAGTATCACAAAAGATTGCTAAAGTATTACAAAACGTTGTTAAAATATCACACGTTTGTAAGTTATTCACACCTTACAAAATGATAAAATGTGGTCTCATTCTATGAGACCGATCTCACCCAAGACCTACTCTTCTTAGTATGAAACTTTTTCATTCACATAAATGTTAATGCATTCTATTGAAGAATTATTAGGTTGTTTCAACAACGTATATTACTGATGGTGTCTATTCTTTCCAACATAACCTACCCATGGACACAAAAAATAATTAAATAAGAAGTATGTGGGCGCATAACAAAAAATAAAATAAAAACAACTTGTTCGATGCACATTGTAACGCTACAAAATAAATATATTAAATAACCAACAAATTGACAAACTATACGACAATCCAAAAGTTAGGTCAGTTCCTTGTCGAAAGTAAAATGCCAACCTCTCATGTGTTGACATCTGAAACTTTTAATTAAAAAAAAGAGAGGTGAGCTAGAGAAGCATAGCGAGTAATTTAAAAATGCAAGAGTTTAGAAAATAATTATGCAAAATCATTTTCATGCATGCAACACGAAGTCAATCAATCTCTCACCCAACGATTTACAAATAATCAAACTTGATCGTAACTCCTGTATTTTAAACAAAGTTAAAATACATTAAAAAGATGTTTTAGTCAACAATCGATTCAAACGAACAACTTTGAATGAGTTTCTTTATTTGGGATCTCTGCCCAAATAACTTGATCAACATCTTCCGCTTCTGGAAGTTTATTGCCACGGTCGAGGAAAAGAAGAATATGAGCATGCGGTAAACCTCGCTTTTGAAATTCCACCGTGTAGATAACTTCATGAAAAAACTAACTAAAATCAATTGATGATAAAACAATTATAAATTAAATAATCATTGCTTGGTTAGAAAAGGTAATATATATGAATTATTAAATAGTTCATAAAAAAAGAAAATATTTTCAAAGAATATTACCAAAGAAATTAATTACAAATGCAATGACAATCTAATGATAACCCATATATCTAGATAAATTATATATATTCGAATTCAATAATAAAAATTTCTTATATCTAAAAAATAGTGTGTTTAATAAGTTTTTTCACCTGCTTGAGTCTTGCCAAAAACTTCAAATTCTTTCATATCCTTAATTATTTGATCCAGTTTGATCTTGAAGATACGACATACAATATCCGGCCTATCGTCGGATCTTAGTGACCTCAAGTTTAAATATTTGGTTATCTCTGGCCACTTTGGGTTGCAGGTGATTGTAATATCCAAATCACTTTCAAATAGCCATTGTATCTCGATAGTTTTGGATCATATACTGAGCTCCCCCAGTGAAAGAAGTTGGCATCACTATTCTTTGACCAACAGAAGTGGCTTGTTTTTGACCCCTCGTAGATGCATCTTTGATTGTTAAATTTATCGGTTCTCAGGAGTACTTGATTAAACCTAACAAACTTTAACCTTTCACACTCAAACATTGTGTATCCATCAACCAAGAATTGCTGAAAGAGCCTTCGAGACGATAGAAGAATCTTTGACTCGCATTGTCATTCTTGAATCCTAAATGCAAAAAATTCTCAATGCGTCAATTTTTTCCTTTTAGTTGATGTAGTAGTCCGAGATTTATCACTATATTTAATCTCAATCCCAAAACCATCTTCTCCATAAGAAAATAACAAATGATATTGCAATATACTAGATACGAAGGATGTAACTCACTTGTCCTTTGCAATGCGCCGGACCGACTTTCTATAATGATATCCCTAGTGTTAAAAGCATCTTCAAAATCACCAGGAACAAGAGCTGCTACTTCACTTGCAGTTGGAAGATTGAAGGTATTACCATCAGATTCTCTACCACCAATAAGCTTCAATTTAAGACCAGATTGTTCGTTTGTTGTGAAACGTTCTCTAACACTTCGAAATGATTGCACCAACGGATTGTGCACATCAAACATATTTTTAATATCTTCAATGATTGTAGGATTAAAGGTGATTGACCTTGCTTCAAAACTATTACTACATAATATAAATAATTATAGCAGTATTGATAACAAATTAAAAGTGCAAAATAGAATTTGGAAATTAGAAATGAGAAGTTTATATCATACCCCATTGCAGTCATCCTATTATGAACTTCATTTTAAGTATCATATATGTACAACTGCGAAAAAGTTTATATAAACTTCCCATCTTGTGATAGTTTGCACCATTCAACCTAAAGACATAAGGTCCTTGACCTTTATTGATGGATGTGTCTATCTTTCCTCCCATGGAAGTGAGACTAAAAATGATATTGTATCCACGTATATTATCTATATATTTATTACTTCTCCGATCATTCCCAAGCATCAAATTTGGAAGAAGCGTACGAGGTTCCGTTAGGAATGGCAACTCAATGATTCCCTCACCACAACATCGACCGAAAATTGGACACTCTTTTTGCTAAAATCTTCTTTTCTTTCATTGTACCACATTATGGCATGGTAGAAATTACAACTAAAGGATGGATGACCGTTATCCACATACCCTTATAGAAAGTTATACGGTGCATAGCATATTAGACAAATAAATTACTTCTGTTACATGATTTATATGTATAGAATAGGAAATTAAACCTGTTGAGTCAGTCATTTTTTCATACACTGTTCTGCGTTGTTGACATACAAAAGTTGATTTTTTTGTAGGATCGACTTCTATTAAGCAATATAGAAATAATAAGTTGTGTAATCTATATTTTCATTCGTAGTTTCACTTTGTGTAATACTTGGTAGATAAATAGACATATTAAATTAAATAATACAATAACGATGATGAGACGTAGTTTTACCATGTAATGAAGTTTTTTTGGCCTTATTTGCTGGTTGATTTCCTTGAATGTTTGTCGTTGAACCATTATTATTAGACGTTGTATTAATAATTAATAAAATATAGAATTATTATAATAAGACTACATTGTTAATATATATCATACCGGAGAATAAAATTATAATTTCATATGTTATTTTGAATTAAAAAATTTGCATTGACTTGCACGCCGATTTTGAAAATTAATTCTTCTAGCATTCCTTGCATTAGCGGCATAAACTGAATATTATAATCTTATTAATAAACCAAAAAAGATTATTTTCAAATAAATATAGACCTCATATAAATATATTTTTATGATTACAAAGCTATTAAATGACAACATAATATTATTATAAATAGGAAAGCATTGAACTATATTTAACATATTACAAAAAATACAGATAAGTAATATATACTATTTTTAAATAATACATACACATTTCGTATTTGAAGAAAATAGCCTTGTGAATTAGACATTGTTGTATGAACCATTTGATTTCTATCAGGTAAGTTTTCAAAACTGTTGTACGATCGTCTGGTAGGATCAACAAAAGTAGTTGTTGTTTGCATGGTATTTTGACCAGGAGACGTTCGAGACCCGATTACACATAAATAATAACCTTGATTAGTCAACGTTTTTCGGCCAAAAAGAAAATTGGGAAAATGTCTTATTCCTTAAATAATAGATATACTTTGTAAATTGCTTACCATTAGTTATATTAGATAACGGTAATTGTAATTGGGATTGAATATTCCCTACAACATAACATATATATTTAATTAATGCAAATTAAAATCACATCAATTCTCCAAAAACCCTATTTTTTATTCACAATTGAGAGACGAACTTATAATGAAGACGAAATAATATTTTAAAACAAAGAAAAAATTTAAAGTTACCTGCAAACTTGTCATTGCACTGAACATTAGTTATCGAACTTGCTGAAATTAATCCCTGAGAATATCCAGTGATTGATCATAGATTATTCATATATATACAAAATAAAACCAAGTGTAAAATAGGGATCACAACAGTCATTCATATAAACACCAATTCATATATAATTCCATAATTTGACTACTTAGAATAATATTCTTATTCAATTACTCAGAATTTGATATATTGGATAATGGTTGAGAAGGCGATATTAACATCTGATTCGTACTACCCGATTAGACGTTTATTTTTATCTCTATTAGTGCAAACTAAATGGAACAATCTAATAAATTGTACAAAAACACAATGCGTAAGTAAAGAAATAATATATCAAAAATTATATCTATATCGTATAGTATGTGTAGGTTCACATATGAGATAACTGTTGGTATTATAATGTTAGTCTTTATTATATTTAATTTTTGTAAATTATAATTATAATAACATATTAATAAAATGAAATAATATTAATTTCAATAAATACACCCAAATAAAATCAATAATCACAAAGTTAAAAGTGAAGAATAGTACCTTGTGATTTTTTATTTCTTTTGTTATCCATTAACGACTTTCGGATCTTTCTTGCACTTGAACTTGGACTTTTTTTATTAGAAATTTTAGAAGTAATACCTTTCAAAATATTGAACCAATCTTTCTCATGATCACTTTATATGATTGTATATATTTTTGCATGAAATATTAATAATTCTATAATACATATATCACTAACATACACATTCTTACATGTTTACGTAATTCATGAACATTAAATTAATTCATATCCTAAAAACATCATGCAGTGACATTTTATTACAATATATAAAGACAATTTGTAGACTATATGTGATAATCCTTCACATAATATACCAAATGTTTGTGAGTTTGCCGCATAATCATTTTCATTTGCATCTACAAACAAACAGAGTATTTAATAAAATCTCAGTGTAATAATTTTGTATATCTATAGTTATAATAGAAAAATTACCATCAGAGGACTTCCTTCGTAGCAAGGCATTTTTTATAATTTTACTGTGTTTTGGTTCTTCATCTGTCATACTACACATTGAGTTAAGAGAGTAAAACAGTGAAGAAATGTAAAATTGATAATTGAACATGAGAAAATATCAAATTGGAGAAAAAGGAAACCTGTGAAAATATATATTTGTATAGTATAAATTATGTAGAATGTAAAATTATTTTTCATGTATAAGTGATGCTTAGAACAATTTTGAAGGTGTATACTTATTATTATAAAGCAATATTGGTTTTTATAACAGATTTTAGGAGACTTTTGTAAAATATGCAGATGATTATATATTGACGACATTGAAGATCTTCAATATTATTCATAATCTGTTATGCCATATCTAAAGTTAAAATATGTTATATATATGGAGTGTATATATGGATTGTATAATAGATATTTTTGATTTAGATTATACAATATCTCCGTAATCCAAACCCTAATCATTAATATAATATGTTATTGCATATAAATCGAATTTTCTTGATACTTACAAAATATTAATTATGTCGATCGAATATAATGATTATCTTGAAAATCTTCATATTGATATTCATTCAAAAATTAACAAACATAAAACAGGAAAATTTGATGATCATACTTAAATGGTATACATCTGATTCTTTTTTATATATTAATTGGTATATTATATTCCAATCTTTGTTGGATATTATTAAAAATATATATGGTTAATTTTTGGAATGTAGGAGAAAGTTATAATTTAATCTGGTGAGAATACCGCACAAAATATTATTTAATATACGCAGTCTGATTATAGGAGAAGGTATTTTTGGTACGTAGGAGAAGGTACTTAATCAATCACTACAATTTCTAGAGTTTTTTAAACAGAAATATAATAAACAGTTGTTTATATAATAGATGAATCGTCTGATTATTTGTAAGCAGAACTTGTATTTGAAAAAAGTAGTACAGTGAATAAGAAGTCATACCATTTTTAAGTTGCTATCAGATACAAATCTAAGCCAACCATTACCAAAGTGTATCTGCCAAGAAGTAAATATAAGTTAAACCAAACCATTCGCAAACAATTGTTCAATTACATAAAGTATTTTATTAATGAAAATATTTGCAGAAAAGAAATAAGCGATAAAATAAGTACATCTACATCCCGACGTTCAAGCTGTATAATCCAGCTGCTACCCCAAATATTCTGGATTGTATAACACAACAGATAAGCTATATCTTTAAAAAATGAAGATGCCTCTTTCACAATTTTGTTCTGAAAAGTTCATATAATATTGGTTAGAGAACTATAATTAATTTAACAACTATGAATTACGCATCATAGATCCAAAAGTTTAAATTGTACAATCGCCAGAATTTATATTTATACACACAACATCAAAGTACATAGCCTAATAAATTTTTTAAAATTAATTGTAACTAAAAGGCAGCAGATCTGATCACATTAAGATCGAATTGATAATTACAATTTTGTTGTATTGAGTATAGGTACTAACCGAAGCCATCGAATCCGCTTCCATGAAAATCCTTGCAAACGTTGGAACCAACCGGGAAGACATTATCAAAGTAGAGAAATTTTGGGGAAAAAAATGGAGGTGACGGCGCTTTTTGTGAGATGCAGACAGGAAAAGAAATAAGAACGCCAGCAGTATCTATAAAAAATGCGCATGATTTTTTATATTCTTCAATAGCCGGCGGCCATGGCGGTGACGACGGTGATGGACGACGGCTGGAGTGATGGTGGAGAGTTGAAGAAGATGCAGTATTTGGGGGTGTAGGTTAAGGGGTAATACTGACATTTTTGTGATAACATTTTTTAGTGGGGTGTGTATATCCGCACCGTTTAATTTAAATTTGCTTATATTAACCAATAATCATGACTTGAGTATTTTAAGTTATTATATTACATTAATAAATTAATAATATTACACTTACATTGAATGAATTACACCATCCATTTTAATTCGCTCCGTGCATCGCACGGGTTAAACACTAGTCAATGTAAAGATTTTTTTACAATTTTCCTTTTCTTTTCTTTTTTGGTGGGGGATTTAATAATTTTACATTATTAATTTTGTGAAAAATAAATTATACTTGGTAAATATGCTTATATATTACATTTTCGGACAGAAAAATAATGAGATAAATGCTCAATCGTGGGTTTGAATTGAGAATTTGAATATTTGTTGTATTACAAATAATAAATAAATGATTTTAAAGCATTCTGTTTCATTAAATTAAAATTTTGTCTGTATATAATTGAGTTTTCTTAATGCAGATATCTTGTAAATTAATTTTAACTAATTAATAATTTGATTTATAAAAGACTCAGAATTGCGTACAAATATTTATGTTAATTTCTTACCATAAATCAGAAATCCATTTACCATTAACAAGCAAAAATCGTGATCAATTCCTTAAATTACAATATTTCACCAAAATTATGCATTTCCACAAAAATATATAAAAAAGGCGGGAAAATTTAATAAATCCACGTGACCTCGTTTATTAAATTACAACTTTTATTTTATTCTCTTGGTGTTCATCGATCACATATTTCTTAGTAAGTTAGTATGAGACTTTTCATTCACATAAATGTTAATGCATTCTATTGAAGAATGATTAGGTTGTTTCAACAACTGATTTTACTTGTGGTGTCTCTTCTTTCCAACATAACCTACCCCTGGACACGCGAAATAATTAAATAAGAAGTATGTGGGCGCACAACAAAAAATAAAATAAAAACAATTTGTTCGATGCACATTGTAACGCTACAATATAAATATATTAAATAACCAGCAAATTGACAAACTATACGACAATCCAAAAGCTAGGTCAGTTCCTTGTCGAAAGCAGTGCCGTACCTGAGATCCTGAGGCCCGAGACGAGCTTCAAGATTAATGCCCTTCAGCTTTATGTTCACATAATTATTTTTTTTCATCCATAGAAATACAAAATATTACAACACAAATTCAATAAACAAAATAATTAATAAAATTTATAATCCAAAAAAACTTCATAGTAGATGTTTGGGATAAATACATTAAAAAAAGAAGCTACTAGAAATATAATTAGGCTATCTCCTCAAACTATCACAAAATCACTTAAATATAACCCGTCTCGCGGTTTTGGATGCAAAAGTATTGATTAAGTTTGCATAATCAACTTTTTCGACAACTTTTTTCTCGATGGATAACATAGACAAACCATTTAGTCTTTCTTGTGACATAGTAGATCGAAGATAAGTTTTGATCAATTTTGACTTCGAAAAACTCCTTTCTGCAGATGCAACTGTAACGGGTATAGTTAGAATAATTCTATAAGCAACATAGGCATTTGGATAACATCCATCCATTTTCTTCAAATAATTCACCACGTCAATTGCTCGTTTTGTTTCTCCCGGTAACGAGTGTCTTAACAACTTCAAATCTAAACACAAATCCAATCCATCAATATCAGAATGACCATCATGTGTCAAAGAATTTTGAAGATTGACACATGAATGCAAGAGATTATCATCATCAGTAGACCTTAACCTCTCCAAGCTAAACAAAATCCCAAAAGTTTCTTCATATCTCTGGAATTGCTCAAATCGATTTTGAAGTGAAGAAAGAGTCTGATCAATTATAAAAAGAAAATAATTAACTCGAAAAGATTCTTTAGCAGATTGAGTTACCTCTTCAGTGTTGATCTCATCAAATTGCCTCTTCCTCTTAGTGATGCGTTTTTCTTGAAATATAGCTTCAATTCCCATTTTACTTGCAACTTGTTCAGCTTCAATTATTGCTTGATCAAACCCAGATTCCCTATACTCTTGGAGAGTCAAAATAAGCCCTTTTAGCTGTCTAATTTCAATATCAATATCCATATTTTCCGCTTGAAGAAACTTACTAACAATGTTAACATCATATAGCAACTTGTACCAAATTACCATCCCAAGCAAGAACTCAAAATTTTCAAGTTCCAATTCTGCCAAGACCTCAGCTTCGCTATTTATTTTTGCATCATCACAAGTGTTCGACAAATCAATCAAAGCATCTCTTATTTGTGAAGTTTGCTCCTTTATTGGCTTAACACTTTCAATATGACTTTCCCATCGCGTTTGTGACATTTGTTTAACTGTAAGACCCTGCACATGATCCTTAAAAACTTGCCACCGCTTGGTTGAAGAAGAAAATATAGTAATTATGCGTAGTATAACTCCGAAAAAGGACATTTCTTTAAGACAACAATTTACCATATCGCATAATGTCAGGTTAAGACTGTGACATCCACATGGAGTGTAGAAAGCTCTTGGATTGATTTCAAGTAATCTACTCTGCACGCCTTTATGCTTCCCTTTCATATTCGACCCATTGTCATATCCTTGACCTCTAATATCATCAATTTGAAGTTCAAGATTATCCAAGACATTTGTAAGTTCAGTAAAAAGGCCGAGCCCTGATGTATTATTAACTTTCAAAAATCCAATCCAATATTCTTCCACAGCTACTGTACTTGTTGAATCATCTACACATCTTATTACAAGGGACATCTGCTCCTCATGACTTGCATCCGGTGTTCAGTCAAGTATGACTGTAAAATATTTTGCATTTTTTATTTTTGCTACAATTAAGCATCTTACTTCGTCTGCCAACATTTGTATCAACTCGTTTTGAATTTTGGGGCCAAGATATGTGTAATGAATCTGCCGCTCTTGAATAAACCGAAGGTGCTCTTCCATTATTGGATCAAATTCAGCAATCATTTCAATTAGTTGTAAAAATATTCCATTGTTTTCGACAAAAAGCTTCTCACAATCTCCTCGAAGCGCCAAGTTATTTTTGCTATTGTTTGCACAACTGCAATTATCCTCTTCAATACGTGTTTCCAGTGCTCTCTTTCTTTGTTGATTGCCACTTGCACGCTTTCATTGATTGTTTTTTTTGTTTGAAGTCTTCTTTCTAATTCAATCCAACAAATCATGCACTCGATATGATCTTTAGTAGTTTCATGAAAGCTGAGACACCGACTGAGATTCTTCCAATCTTTATATCCCTTGTTAGCCAAATGACTAAGTTTAGTCATGGCCCTTTGAGTTTTGAACAACTTACAACAGAAACAAAAGACCTTGTCCATGGGAGAAGAATATACTAACCATTTCCTATCATTCTTCTCACCATTTGTCAATTGACGATTATAATGTGATAGATTGAAATGTCTTCCAGCATTATCAAGGGGAAATAAAATATTACTATCTCTCTTAGGATCTCTTTCAACTAGAAAGTCCCTGACATTTTGTCCAATTTTGTCCCAATTCCCTGGATCATCAATGTTTAAAGGAAACGAGCTCACCTCATTTACATCTTCATCAGAATGTGTAGACATGTGGACACCATCTTCCTTATTCTCATGTTGCTTTGTCATTTCATCGGGGTTTTCATTAACGTCATTATGTTCTTGATTCCCATCAGTAGAAAGATCAATCTCTTCATCACCGTTATTATGATTCTCTTGTTCCAAAGTCTGCACAAAGTCATTAACTTGTTCTGAATCTTCTATCCTCGTTTTGTTTTGGTTGCTCGTCAAATACCTATTGAGACTTCCCGCTTGGCTTTGAATTAAAGCTTCTTCCTTTTGCTTCTTTTTCCTTTTTGCAGCTCCAGATAATTGTTTTTTTATAGGAGGCATGTTGACACGGGTTTAACCTATATTTAACAACATAAAAATGAGAAAGTTGATATAACGTTACCATGTTAACAATGAAAACAATGAAAACGAGAGCATAAGCAAATGGGAATTTGCAAACCATTACAAAAATTATTCCTATTGTATTAAAGCTTCAATTTATTCCAATTTAGAGAAAACCAACAACAATTAATTAAGTAAACTGACACTAAAAAAAAGGGACAGAAACAACAATACTAAACAACATCACAATATTTCACTATATTCATCAATTGAAATAAACAAATTAAACCCCATTCATGAAATTATCGCCACAGCCCACATGTCTTGAAATTAAAGATGACAATTGCCCAACAATTTGCTCAAATCAAGCATGAAACATGAAACTAAAGCTGAAAATAATCAAATGAAACAACAAAATATAATAATATGATATAAAATAATATACTGGAAGGGAAAAAAATATAAAATATAAAATTAAAAAAAATCACCTCTTGGTAAACTCTGTTGTCGAAGAGTGGAACTCTCTTTCACTGTTTTTTTTTTTTTTTTATCAATCGAAAGCCGTGAATTAAAGATGGTGATAAAATTAGGTTTTATGCTTACATACAGTGAGGTATGAAATAACGAGAGGAGGGATGATATCAAGTCAATTCATATATTTAATATAATACTTATTAAAACATTTGGGCTGTAATCAAGTCAATTCATATATTTAATATAATGCTTATTAAAACATTTGGGCTGTTTGGTTGAAAAGTACAGATGCAAAAGAAATAATGAATAAATAGTTGGTTTTGGTAGCTCATATATACATTAGGGAAAAGAAATTGGGCCCCAAAACTTGTTGGGCCCGAGGCCGTTGCCTCGCTTGATTCTCCTCAGGTCCGGGCCTGGGGACACATCGTAATATAATTGTGAAAACTTTCAACATATCGTTATATAGTACATTTTGTGTAATTTTGCCTTTAAGTAATCAATATACTACACATCAACTAAAGACTAGTATTACACTCGTGCGTTGCACGGAGGAATAATTATAATGTTTAATTTGTCAAATATTTAATATTATTTTTATATAAATAGTATAATAAATAAGTGGTTATACTAATTTAAACAAAAGCAGAATAAGATAAAGAGTAAAATAATAAATATAATAAATTGAAGATTTAAAAATTATATAGAACATGCTTCGCAAAACTATTATTAATCAAATTCTTATAATTTACAAATTATGGAATACTTCCTTGTACACAACATTCGTAGTTTTTCTCCTACGTTTATTACATCATCGCAAATCAAGATTTTTAAACCTTTTCGGTTGGTGACCCTTGATATTATAACATACAGTTGACCATGACTGAAAATAGACTTTTTCAAGAAAAGTCCAACGTGTGATAGGGATTGTCCTTGACTTTTATTAATTGTCATTGCATACGACATAATAACCAGAAATTGCTTTCGTTGAAACTTAAATGGCAACCTGGGATCCGATGGTGTTACAGTCATTCGTGGGATGAGTACTAATTTACCCGCGTTACTTCCTTGGAGAATCGTTACCTCCAAAACATGATCACCCAATTTCGTAACTACCAATCTAGTTCCATTGCACAAACCAAGTGAATGATCAATATTTCTCAACAACATGATTAGAGTACCAACCTTCAATCGTAGCTCATGATTCGGCAACCCAGAACACTTGATTGTGTTCAAAAACTCAGTTGAATGGACGTCTTACAAAATGTCAATATTTGCATCAGATTTGCACGCACTATCTGAGTTCAAATATAACTTACACTCCCTTTCATTCAATGAAGTCATATACTCATTGATTAAATTGACCACATCAAGTGTTGGTGCAAGAATAGCTCGACCCTCCAAATAAACAGAACATTCAGCATTCGTTCCAAATTGCGGATAAGTGCTGGCCACAATTGATGCAATAGGGTCACCATCATCTAACAACAATAAATCCTCTAGGATGTCGATTTCAACGATGCCATCATTTGATCCTCCAACCGTCTCATATCCAATGCTATTTATCCATTGAGAAAATTCTTTCAATTCATTTGAATCAGACTCTGAGCTGAGATTTTGAAGCCTCATATTCTTTGTCAATCTCAGAACCTTACAGTGTCTCCATAAGTGGGAAGAATTTATGGTTGCATGTACTATGTCTGGCCTAATACTTTTAGGAATCACTGGAAGAATTTGTCGAAAATCTCCACCAAGTACAACAGTTTTACCTCCGAAGGGAATATTTTTAGCATTTGAATTCTTAAATACCATAATATCTTTCAATGTTTTGTCTAATGCTTCAAAACAATGCCTGTGAATCATGGGAGCTTCATCCCAAATTATCAGTTTAGCACGCACCATTAATTCCGCAAGGGGGATCCCCTGGAAAATCCCACACGATGATTTTTCATGGAGATTGAATGGGACTTTAAACCTAGAATGGCCGGTTTTTCCCTTCGGAAGAAGAAGAGAAGCTATCCCGCCAGATGCCACATTTAATACAATCCCACCATTAGACCTCACTGCTGCAGAAAGAGTCCTCCAAACTAAATTTTTACCAGTTCCTCCATATCCACAAACAAAGAATAAGCCGCCCTTTGTTGAGGAAACCGATTTAATGACCTCGTCATACACGTGTTTTTAATATTTATTTATATTTTTAAATAAATTCACGTGTTCTTCGATGAGGGCATCACGGTCATAGTCCATCTCCTCAGCAATAAATCTATTAAAATAAGTATTAGTGCCGACTTCGGTTGGAATTGGCATTGGAGGAAAGTCCTTTAAACTCTTCCTTATGCCCTGCAACAACTTATTTGGCATTTCTACCACATCATCTTCGGGAAACTTGTCCTTGAAGTTTCTAAATGACTTAACCAAATTATTTGACCTATCTAACATGGATTTGAGTTTAACAACAATTTCGGTATGTAGAGAATTGTTTTCATTGCCTTTTCTGCAAAAAATATAAATTATGAAACACAAAAACTGTAAATAAATAATTTATTAACTTGAATAACCAATGATAATTTTAGAAATAAAAAATCATACCTAACCGAATTGATTCGGTTTCAAACTTCGTTTGCAGTATCGTATATATAAAGTTGTGCAAACTTCGGTGTAGATCCTTCCTCTGGAAGCAAACTCCCAATTAGATGATAGTTTTGACCGTGCATACGGAATATCGGTGGCGAATTTTCCGTGTTCATACTGGAATAAAATTTTCCACCCATCGAAGTAAAAGAGAACATGTTGTTGTATGATCGAATATTCTCAAAAAAAAATATATCTACTTTTATTACTAAAACCAAATATTAGATCATACAAAACTTGTGGTGGCTTCTTCAAAGGAGGCTACACGATCTTATCCTTGTCACAACAGGTAGAGTACTCCGGTTTCGTAGTTTCGACACCTGACTTCAATTTCCCTCCATACCAAAAATATGTTGAACAATGTCCACATATGAAAGTAGGATCACCAATGTCCCAATAAACTGTTGGATAATAAATTTAGAGAAATGAAGGTGTCATTGGATTAATAAACTTTATAATTATATGTGTGTGTGTAACTAAAATCTATATTTGAATTAAATAAAGTATCTTATTGTATTGTCAGAAATAAAAGAATTTGAAGGAATTACCATCATCAGGAATCTTAGGTTTCTTGGTGTACCGTTTACGTGAAGGCTTACTAAGTGATGCAGTGGCTTCCTTCTAAACTGTTTCACTTATTATTCCACTTCTTATTAGAGTGGAGTATGTGGATCCTTTTTAATATCACAAATATATTTACAAACAAAAAGAAATATTAGTTAAATCAATTAATCATCCATTTAAAATATAATAATTTAGCAAAATATGAATCTTTCAAAATTTACCCTTTTCAAAAACAGACTTCAAAGATGGCCTTCCCACTTTTTGTTTGGGAGTGTTTTCTGTTACAATATTCAAAATATTGTTACGTAAAAATAATATTATCTATTATTGCATAAGTAATATCTAATGCAAAGAATATGTTAAACAAAAACTGAATAATAAATAGTAATAATCATCTATCAATATTTACCTTTATTGTATTACACTGTTATTTCATAAGATAAGGTTTACCTTAAAAATATTGGTAAAAAATTTTTTGAAGCATGATTACATTAAATAAATAAACAAATAATATATATATATATATATATATATATATATATATATATATATATATATATATATATATATATATATCACTATTCGAGATTTGTGTAATATATCAAAGCCAATGGATGATAATTCTATATATTATATTTATCAATTATTACCAATAAAGTTGTCATGTAAAATAAGAAATCAACAACAAAAGATGCACTTATGTCCATTTGTATCTGTAGAATTAACTGTATTCATTGTAAAACTTATGAAGTAAACTTATATTTTTTTATAAAATACTATTACAGCTAATTAGTGGTTTTGGTGGTATATAAAAGTTCCAAATTTCTATATTGAGTTGGGTGTATTTGACTATTTAATGTATCAAAAACTGAGAAACATTGCTCTCTACAATAGGATAAAGACAATACAACAGGTATATTTAATTTATTAAATATGTTTACTATTATATGATGAAACAACTATATAACTTAAATAAAAATCAAACTCAATATTAATGCTGTAAATAGTAATACCGTTGTTAGTAACAGTTGGATTTTTAGGAGGTCTTCCCCTTTTTCGTTTGGAATTTGCCTGATTTTGCTCCAGGTTTTGTACCATAGCTGGAAAAAAAAAGAATAGTGAATGTTATCGGAAAATAAAGAATTGTTTATTATATTATCAAATATCATTTAATTTTTTTGAAAATCATGAAATTTATATAGAGATCATGAAACTATACGAACCAACTCATGAAAGTATAAAAAAATATGAATGTTACCGTCATGACTTATGTTTGACAATTGTCTTTTGCCACCAATAATTGTAGACTTGATGATCTTCATCATTTTCTTAGATTGAATAAAAATGAATTAATACAATCATTAAAAATTAAAAATATTTTAATTAAACCTCTAATAATAATATACTATATCAAGAAATCATTCAAATAATGAGATTATTTGTCAATTTGATTGTATGAATAATGTATCTACTTTGTAAAATACGTAAATTAAATAGTTATTTGTTTATTAAAACTTAATTGAATGTTGTAAGACTTAAGGTATAATTGGATGAATAATTGAACACTATATAATTATACTTGTCAATTGATAACTATATTGTAGCAACAAAAAACAATATCATCATTATCAACAACAACTACAACAAAAACAACAATAACAATAATAATAATGGTGATAATAATAATCCTACCAATAATATAGTTTAAAGATAATAGTACGAACCGAAAGCTAGATTAAGATTGAGTGTGTCATTTCATAAAACTTTTAAAATTAGTTATAATTACACAAAAGTTATAATAAGATATCAAAATTCAATTATAATAACAAAATAATAAATTACCATTAGAAATATCAGCCATTGGAATTCTCTGAAAAGGATATGAAACTCGAGGCACTACCAATGATTGTAAAACATTTGTATCATTGTCTCGATTTGTGTAACGGTCTACGGAAGTCGCTTCAGATAAACTGGTATCTTCTGCAAAATAAAAGTGTGAAATGTTTTGAAAATTGACGAACTTTATAAATCCGATATAAAGTAAATATTGTTAGATAAGATCACCTGTTTAATAACTAAATAACTAATACACATGTTAATATTAATTTCCAAGAAATAAATAATTAGGTAATAGTAAATTCATCAAAAGAAATTAACTTGAATACGTAGATAAAACTAAAAATTGTTTATTTTATTATCAAAGATAATTTTTCCAAAAAAACCTTGAGTTTATAACGTGAAAGAAAATATCATTATTTAATATTGAAATTCAAGATTATATCTCTTTCTTTCTTTATTATTTATTTAATAACTTTTGGTATTAATATTTCCTACATTTAGGAAGATTAATTGATATAATTAAATTGGAATATTATAATTTATGAAAATATAAATTGAAGTAATATTATAATTACTTTTGGAACCTATTAAGTTGTACGCACAATTTTGTTTTTTACAATTTATTTATATAAATAAAAATTGAAATAAATATGCATTTTAGAGTAACCTCATCAAATAAAAAATGAATTGCATATTAAGTTAAAAAAGTTATATTTTTTCTATTATCAAATATAATTTAATATAAAAATATTTTGATATTCAAATAGAGATCATTGAACTATACAATCAAAATCATGAAAGTATAAAAAATATGAGTACTACCGTCGTCATGACTTATGATAGATAATTGTCTTTTGCCGCCAATAGTTGTTGACTTGGTAATCTTCTTCATTGCTTTACGATGAAGGAAAAATAAGAACGAAAAGTGTTTTAGTGTATAAGATTAATTTGAATAGTGGCAGCGTATACTTATCCTTTTTTTTNTTTTTTTACTCATTGTCCACGAATCTATATAATTTGAGATGAGTATTTATAAGCATTTATATTAAAAGAAATAAATAGTAATATTACGTAATATTTATTATCTAATTGGTAATATTTATTAAAGAAATACTTGGTAATTTCACTATAATATTACGTAATATTACATGTCTTATAAGTTTTTATATTTGATAATATTACATAATATTTATTACATGAGAATAATTGTCTGTGCAACGCACATGGGTAATTCAGTTTTAGTATTCCGATTAAATCCTTAATTGTAGGAATCAATTAAGAGATAATCAGTGTGATAATCTATCTACAAAAAAATTCTAATCCCTTAAAATAAATATTACGTAATATTCTAATCACTGTAGGAATTATAATAAACTATCTAAGAAAGGAAAGAATAAATAATTAATTTTAATTGATATATATCAATTAACTTAATTGCAAAGCTGATTATTATTGCAGATTAATTAGTTATGAAAGATTTAAGGGATTCGTTCCCTTAAATTAAGGGTTTCGTTCCATCTCTAAAATATTTATCTAAAATGGAACGATATTTATCTAAGGGATTTGTTACCGATATTTATCTAAAATGGAACGACTAAGTTATATTTAGTTCCATCCCTAAAATCCCTATCATAATTGAAATGGAATGACTTCCTTAATTTTAGGAATCAATTATGATGTGAATTTAGAAAATCCGATTTGTTGTAATTAGGAAAATGATTCTAACTAATCTAATTGTATAATAATTACTGGAGATTCCAAAAATTAATCTAATAATTGTATATATTTAAACATAAGTATAAAATCTTGCGTTGATTGATTTTATGAATCAATCAATTAATATTAGAAAACATATAATCCGAGTTCTTTGACATCCCTAAGTTGTTATTCAATTAAAATGATAATTTAACTAATCCGATTAATTCATTAACTGTAGGAATCAATTAGGAGATAATCAGTGTGATAATCTATACTACAAAAATATTCTAATCCCTTAAAATAAAATGTAATAAGGAAACAAAATAAGGAAAACCAATTTCTTTTATTCAAATATATATTATCTATCAATTGATAAAATACCAAGTTATTAAATATTAGATGTATTTTCGGCTTATTCTAATAACCGACTATATAGTTATTTTTTATTTAAAGGTGGTTTTTTGTATACTAAGAAATGTTTTCTTACCGTAAACAAAAACTCTATATAATAAATAATATATTCATATATTTATGTATTAAAATACAATAAATTTATTTAATTAAATGGTGTTTTAATGTCTACACTTTTTAATATTTATATATTATTAAAGGTACCACCTATTAGATATACTTATTTATAGCTAAAGTTATGGGTACTACATAAATTATAAAAACAATGTATATGAATGATTTGTATTATAAAATAATTAATTTTAATCAATATTTACTTAATTCAAACAATAATAAGTGTTATTAGTTAAAACAAATTAATTGATATATAAATATATTCTGAAATTTGATAATTTTAACTAAAAATTACTTTTTTGATTTTAGCTTGTTATTTATCAATAATAATAATTCTTGATAGTTTGAATTTGTAGTGTTATATTAAATTTATTGAACAATAATAATTATTGATTAAATAACTTTGAAACCAATCACAAATTTCCGCCAACATCCGACAAACATTTATTTAAGCGAAAAATGAAAATAAGCAAAATGCTAACAATAACGATAATGTTTAAGAATAATGTCTAATTCTTTTCTTGCTTGATCACTTTCTTCAACTTCTTCAAAGATGCGTTAGTGAAAAATGCTTCTTCAAGACTGCGTTTGGTCGGGTTCGATTCATCAACATCAATGGAGGAGTATGAATCATCCTTCACATTAGTCTTTTCAGGAGAACATGCTTCATCATCATCCAAACTCGCATAGTCCTAAGAATAATTAATTGAAATTGGTATATTAATAAAAAAAGAAAAAGTTGATTAGTTAATAATGTAACTAAGAAGATGCTTCATCGTCATCCAAACTCATATAGTACTAAAAATAATCTAATATATAGTACCTTATAACAAACTGATTCACTTAGATGCGTCTTCGAAATCTGATCAGAGTTCTGTAAAAAAAATGTATTTGTTATATATGAATACCAACTTATAAATGAGTTAAAGAGCATTTGACTAAAACTTTAATCATGCCTGACTGTCACTATCGATGAAAGTTTTTTCGAATCTCACAATCAACTCTGTATTAAGAGAAAGTTTGGTTACGATAAAAGTAGGTTTCCATGATTTGCTTCCATTCATCTTGCAGTGCACTTTGAATAGAAATTTATTATCAACTAAATCACCAATTTTGCGAGGGACAACATCAGGATTAACATCCTGCAAAAATGAGTAATTATTCATAAATATATACATATAAGTTTTAAATCATCAAAAAATTAACCATCTACAATTGATGAAAGTGTATACCTTTTCTTTTTTCATATCATCTGCCTTCTTACCAATCAAATCACAACTATAATTATCCCAACAAAGAAAGTTAGTGTTTCCAGTATTGTCCATCACCAGCCAATCCAACTTATATCTAAAAAAAATAGTAAAATTAAAAAATATAATATGGTTCGATGTTACATTTGTATGTTAGGATGTACGAATGATACCTATATGTTCCATCACCTTCTAGATTGTTTTTGCAATTGTAACATTTGAACTTGTCATCCTCTTTCTTCAGGGAATGAAAACATTTGGAACATGCGTAGTACCAACAGTTAGACTCATTCTCAACTTCAACAATCAAACAGCTTGTCCAATAAAATTCATCCTATTAAGCCAAGAAATATGGGAGTGTTGATACAATTTGTTTTGTTATATAAATTTCTATTTTTTTTTTATATTTCACGTGTTTATAACTTCATTAGTTTCCAACAGCTGTTGAATTATTTTCGGAACCACCGATCCAGTCATAAGATCATTTGCAATCGAGCATAGTGATCTTTCAGATATTGTACTAATAGTGCTTGATTCAACTTTATTCTTGGATAAACTATAAAAATATTCAAAAAATTATTACTCTATAAAGTATTTTTTGAAATTTAAACATTAATATAGAAATAGGTTGATATCTTTTAGTACCTTTCCACATATTTTCGTATTTGAGGGTCGTCTCCATTGACAATCACTCGAGTTACATTGTAAATATTTTGGCATTACTCATCCCATGTTATTTGATTAAAAAAAATTTAATCATTGCATTAAGAAATTATATACCTCAAATATTTTAAATATTTCAAACCTTTATATTCTTTCACTCGAGCAAACTGTATAACAACAATAATTGGAGAAGTAGAGTCAACTGGAATTTGTAGAGAAACTTTATCAGCATATTCAGCCCAAAACGTACATAAAAGTCGTAATCCCAAAATTAAAAAGGAAATATTGTTTGACATACAATCAATATATGTAATTTTATTAAGATTGATTGCAAATAATTATGTTCTATAGTATTTCTCAACACATATTATATAATAAATTATTCATAATTAAATTTTAATTAAAGGAAATTTTCTTATAAAAACTTAATTCTAAATCTTCGAGTGTAATATCCATGATGCGTTTTTCATCCGTAAGAGTGCGAATTGGTTGGACAGCAACAACTCTGCCAATAACATCTGGAAAATAAAAGATAATTGCAATGTATTTAAACAAATAAATTTTTAATTAATATCTATAATTTGTAACAATTTACCTAGGTATATTCAAAGAGTAATGCGAAAAAAATAGTTTTATATTCAATTTTGTGTTGATGCATTGATCAAACGAATATTATCAATAAATTGAGAAAAAACATGTAATTTTTTAAAATATTAAAAGAACTACCAATAAGCATTTTTCATAGGAGATGGACATCTCAAAAACCTTATGAAAAGGCTTGAAACTATACAAATCCAAAGAAAATGCGTCGTCACTACAATTGTTAATTGTAGTACGGTTAAAGAAATTGAAGCCATATTTCCCCGGTCCGACTTTGAACATGGTTTTAATTTCTGACACCATAATATTTGACACAATATAGAGACCACCTACAACAAACAGGGGATTAAACTTCGCAATATGATTCTTAGGGACGGTTGCATGAATAGCATCACCCTGAAAATTAAAATGTGTTAATATATGATGAAAATATAAATTAAAATTTATAAAGAAACATAGAAGAAAAAAATATACAATTATCGTACAGTGTAATCTTTGAAAATGCAGTTAAAAGTGAATAGTTCATTATTCTTGCCATATGCATTCATATCATAAGCCCTCACAAGACGTAGTTTGAGTGCCCACTGTGTTTTAGTAGGATTAAAATCCTTTACCAATGAAAAGATAGGTGCCATTGGGTTTTAAAAAAATGAAAGTATTTTTACTTGAGTGTATAACCGGTTCTTTTCGTTTTTGTGAGTGGTGTGAAATCTATATAACTATATATAGAGAGAGAGGTAAAGACATTAATTTCGTAAAAAATAAAATTATTATAATAAACTCTCCAAGAAAGGAAAGAATAATTAATTATTTTTAATTGATAATCAATAAAAATAGAGTGTAATAAGATAACAGAATAAGTATATATGAATGATTACAGACATATATATGTATAATACCAATTATTAATACTCGCTTAATATTTATACGGGAGTCTAATTTGTTATAATTTGGAAAAGGAAAACATTATTTTTTTATGGAAGGCCGATTAAAGGCAAAAATTATTTTTTGTAATAATATTTATATTTATATGGAAGGCCGCATTTTAATTGATACTAACACATCATATTAAAAATGATTTATACGTATATAATTAATACTCTTTAATTGAACGACTTCCTTAATTTTAGGGAACCAATTATGATGTGAATTTAGGAAAGCGGATTTGTTATAATTAGGAAAACTATTTTAACTAATCTAATTGTACAATAATTACGGGGAGAGTTGACTTAATCAGTGATTAAGTAATCAAATAATGTAGTAATTATATAATTACCTAAAATTAATATACTACATTACTAAGATACAATTAATTTTATTTAATCGATATATGACAATTTATATAAAAATTGACTTCCTTAATTTATAATTCAAATTGCTATTTATGTATTGATAATTTAAATCTTTTGATTGATATTGAAAATTATGAAATTTGGGATTAAATTATTGAGATAGATCAAATTTTCTAGATAAGGTGTTTAATGTTCCATGATCACTTAAAAGTTCTTGTTGATCAATTAATCTCAATAATATCATTTATTTCATCTCAATAAGATCATTTAATTAAATCATTTAATTTTCATTAATTTTAGGAATCAGTTATGATGGGAATTTAGGAAATCCGATTTGTTATAATTAGGAAAATGATTCTAACTAATCTAATTGTATAATAATTACGGGAGATTCCAAAAATTATCTAATAATTGTATATATTTAAAGATAACCATTAATCTTGCGTTAATTGATTTTATGAATCAATCGATTAATATTAAAAAACATATAATCCGAATTATTTGACATCCTTGAGTTGTTATTCAAATAAAATGACAATTTAAATAAATCGATTAATTCCTTAATTGTAGGAATCAATTAAGAGATAATCACTGTGATAATCTATACTACAAAAAAAAAATCTAATCCCTTAAAATAAATATTACGTAATATTCTAATCACTGTAGGAATTATTCTAATCACTGTGACAATTAATATTACGTAATATTAATTGTATTTTGTATTATAAGTTGAATTTATATGGTATTTTGGATACAATGTGTTTAATTGTATTATATTATAATATTCTTCGGATATTATAATATGGCCGTACAAATCGTGTTATTTTTCGAATTATTTTCATGTTTTCAATTTATATAAACTAACATAATTTTCATGTTATTAAATTATATATAACCCGTCATCATCCATTTTTTATTCTTTCTGTTAAAATTTTAAGACTTCTAAAAAAAATTAATCTCGAAGAGACCGGAACAAATAAAGAGATTTCACCAAATATCTTTAAACCAAACTAATATAAATAGGTTCCAATTTTTAATATTTATTATAAGATCAAAATTCAAAAAATATATTTATATACAATCGGAATAATTGTTTGGAATTATAAAGTATTTAATAAGAATACGATTTTTTTATATACATAAAATGGGCGATATTTTTAAATATAATTTTTGATAAATATATCTAAATTTGGTATTAGAGTGTAATAAGATAAAAGAATAAGTATATATTAATGATTTCATGCAGATATGTGCATATTAAAAATGTAAAATAACGATTGTGTTAATTGATTGTATGAATGAATTAATATTAGAAAAAATATTTTCAAATGAAATGACTTTCTTAATTTTAGGAACCAATTATTAAGGAAAATTTAGGAAAGGCGATTTGTTATAATTAGGAATACGATTCTAACTAAAATTATTGTATAATATCAGAAAAGATATAGAATCGGTGATATTAATTCCTTAATTGTATGAAACAATTAATACAGAGAGAAAATGTTTAAAAATATATATTAAAACTTATATATTGTGCAGAATATTTGATTAATCGGTGCGCTTAGTTTCATATATACACCATTTGGATAATATATTTATATATAAATATATATAGTTAGGAGTTTTTATAAATTAAATCTATAAATACAATTGATAGAAATAATTAAATTAAAAATATACAATTGTAATAACAAAATTGAAATAAGAAATTATCTCATCTAATATTGTGCAATTGTATCATTACATGAACATTAATTGGTAATATTAATGTTGAAACGTATAATCAAGTGTAGGAGAAAATCTTATTCCTATAATTAATTAATATAATTAAGTATATTAATGTTGAAACGTATAATTGTATGTATGTGGAATGTATCCTTATTACATATTCCGGTGAAAATCTTTCATGTGAAAATAAGAAATTATCCTTTTAATTGGTAATACTTATAGAATTAAGTATGTATGTTGAAACATATCCTTATGACATGTATGTAATCTATATATATATTAAAGCAGAGGTCTGGAGAGAGAAAAAGTGCCACGTAAGATTATTTTCTTTTTTTAGTTGTGTAGGAGTTTTATTAACATAATTATGATAGATATCATAATTAATAATAATGATGATTTGATTTAGTTTCTTTTTTTAATTATGTAGAAATCTTCTTAACATAATTATGATAGATACTCTAATTAATATTATAATAAGAAATAATATTATATATATATATATATAATTAATATTTATAAAAAGAAGAATTAATATTATATATATATATA
>BMAC01000110.1:1009554-1026645 GCA_014905375.1 Phtheirospermum japonicum
AAGGAAGAATTAGGCATTCTAGATTTAGTGTTCCTTTTAATATCCAACAAGATCTCGATGTTTCCTGGTACTCCACTTGCAAAATTAATGGTGGATGCGCATCTCATTATTTGGAATGAATCTCCAATGATGCATAGCAATTATTCTGATACTCTAGACAAAACATTGAAAGACGTGATGAGATCGCAAAATAATTATAATACGCAGCTTTCATTTGGTAACAAAATAATAATTCTTTGTGAAGATTTTCATCAAGTTTTGTCGGTTGTTTGAAATAGTGCTAGACCAGACATATTTCACATGATGATCAAATCTTCGCATTTATGGACTCATTACATGGTTTTGAAATTGACCAAGAATGCGGTGCTGCAAAATCACAATTCAGATCTCGATTGTGTCAAGTTAAAAAAATTGTCAATTCGATAAATAGTATAGGGGATGAAATAGTTGGAGGACCAAACGATGGTATCGCTCAAACTGAAACCCATGTTATCTATTGAAAGATGATGATGACCATGTTGCGTCAATTGTGGCCAGCACATATCCACAATTTGAAAAAACTACTGAATGTTTCGCTTATTTGCAGGGTCGTGCTATTCAGTCCCTAACACTTGATGTCGTCGATTTGATTAATAAATATAAGATGTCATAAAATGATGGAGAATTAAAGTTCCGATTCAAACATTGACATATTGTAGGACGTCCACTCACCAAAGTTTCTAAACACCATTAAGTGTTATGGATTGCCGAATTAGGAGCTAAAACTAAAAATTAGAATTCATCTCATGTTTTTAGAAATATTGATTCATTTCCTTGTGTTGTTTAATATTGGTTATTACAAACTTGATGGTCATATTGTATAAGCTAATATTTCTCAAGGAAGCAATGCAGGTGAATTGTTYTTCATCTCTAAAATGATTGTCACACCATCTAATTCGAGCTTGCCTTTCAAATCCCAAAGGGTGAAAATTTCCTCTGATTGTGTCATATACTATGATGATTAACAAAATTCAAGGACAATCTCTCTCTCACGTTAGATTTTTCCTGAAAAATTTAGTTTTCAGTCATGATCAGTTATACGTTGCTATATCAAGTAGGGTGGAAAAATGAGGCACGACATGATTGACTGACACGAACACAACACAAAATAATAAGCTATGGGTTGAGGCTTATTGGATTCGTGCCTTATCTGGCTGACACGATAAGACACGTTAAGTAATGAGCTGATAACGCGCTAACCCGATAAACACGATAAGACCCGATAATATTTTGATTTCCCCCTTTTATATTCATTTACTCATTATTAGTATCTGTGATCTTTAATTTATCATTAGTACATTTTTCATATTATAATTGTAAATGCATTTGAAAATTTGTATTGATAATTTTATAGATATGTATTATATTTATTAAGAAAATTATGTATTTTATTAATTAACGAGCCTAATGTGCTTAACGGGTAAGATTAAATAGATTCGGTATTTTTGTTTATTGTGCCTATCGTACCGTTTTGTACTTTTCATGTTTTTAGCGTATCGTGATTCAGGTTTAGATTATAGGCCCGACAAGCATATCGTGTATTGTTCGTGCATATGATTATCGTGTCGTGCCTTATTGTGCTGGCCCGATAAGAACCCGACACGATTGATTTGTCAGCCTTGATATCAAGGGTGACTAATTGTAAGGTTTTAAAAATATTGATCGACGATGATGAGAATAAACATTGTAATAAAATTACAAAAGTTGTGTATAAGAAAATTTTTCAGAATTTATAAACTACATTTCATATAATAACAATTCTTCTATGAAACAGGTTATATTATTTTCAATACTGTTAGATCTTTAAATAATATTTAGATGATTTATATATATGGAGCAGTTATGGTAGTAAATATCATCTCTGATTTGAGAACCAGTGATGTTTCTCACCAAAATACACACACATACATATATACAATTACTTATTTAAATACTTTAATACATTTGAAATAATTATTTTTATTTTACAAAAATAAAAATGAAAAATTATCGTGCAACGCACGGGCACAACACTAGTAGTTAAGTATAGGAGAAAACTTAAAAGATTTTCACCGGATTTTCATATACCATTTCAATATAACATTTAATAAGGCAACTCAATAAGGTTTTATAAAATATTTTATGTATGTGGAACGTACGATTTAATACTTAATATTAATATTAAATGTTAGTATTCTATGAACAAAGAGATTTGACTATATCTCTTTAACAAAAATCTATAATAATTAAATAATAAACGTGGATATAAAAAAAATCCACGTAATTTTTTCGAATACAATGTGTGTATCCTCCTAATTATAAAAAAAATCTAATGACAAAACTATATATCCGACTTAATTGAATTTATATGGTATTTTGGATACAATGTGTGTAATTGTATTATATTAGAACATTTTTCGGATATTGTTGGGAACATGGGAAGAGAACATATTTTAATGATTGTGAACATATTTTTCAACCAATTTCAAATATATTTTTTTATTAATGTCGAAACGTACCATATTAGTTCTTTTTATATTAATAAGATATGTTAATAGCACAATTATGACACTATTTATACGTTAAGTTTATTTAAGTTGATTGATACAACAATGAACATGCAATCTTTGATTAGTTATAAAATCATTATTTGATATTATTATTATATAATTATTAGTGATTTTAATTATATCAAATCAAAAATCATAATTACAAATTAGTTGTTTGGATAAAATTATAAGACTTTACATTTTGCAAGTAAATTATTATAATTTTTCTATGGTCAATTATTATAAGATGTTACTTGTTTGGAATTATAAACTACTTAATTAAATATTGCAAAAAAAGATTGAATTGACCAAAAAATCTTATTTATTAAACATAAAATCGAGAATTTCATATAATAGTGAAAACAAAAATATTAATGCTATGCCAAATAGTAAACAATTAATTTACTTGAAATGAAGGTGTATCTTCGTTTTTATTCAATTCAACCATCCACTCGGTAGACACAAAATAAATATTGGCACAGTTGTTGAGGTCCAAATATGTATCTTTTATACTGGTTGTAGAAATCCAGTGGAATAGGCTGTATAAAATAAGAAAAATAACAAATGATTAAACTATCCCTATTAAAAAGACACTTGTATTTGTAAGTGTTAGGAAATATAGATTGTTAGAAAGAAGGGAAATCGAACTCACCAAGTATGCATTATCTATATGAATAGATTGGATTAAAAACTCAAACGTTGGAAGTCCAACACTATTTATTTCATACTTTTTATAATTAAAGTACGACCTTTTCTCAATCCAGTCATTGGTGAAAGTGTATACGTCAAAAACCAAGTTTCCAAGACCATTTTTGAGATACACCAGCCCATCAATAGTTGTCATCTTTACAGACCATGTGTATCCATGCCAGTTACGTAATTGGACAAAAACAGGCAGATCTACTCGAAAGTAGGATGAGATGTAGTTTGGAACATACTGCAAAAAAAATAAAATTATAAATTATAATGTTACAAAACAATCTTATACTAACTGTAAGAAATAAATTTGAAATTTAAATTAGTTTGAATAATCTAACCAAGATGTAATCTTTTCACAAAACTTCTGATTAGTCGCTGATAAAAACCTCTGGAAGAACAAATAAGATCTAATAAATGATTCATAATTTTAATATTAAACTATATACAATAATATATATATATATATAAAAATAGATATATTTTAAATAATTAATTTAAAAAAATTAAACAAAATCTTTTATATACGTATTTTATTTTGCTATATTAGAAATTATGCTATAGAAAATTAAACAATAATAGCATAATATTAAATTTTGCTATATATTTACGAATTTATATATATATATATATATATATATATAAGTAATAAAAAAATACAATTAGCATGGATAAAAATTGATATAATTTAAATAATTACATGAGGAAGAAATCAAAAATTATATTATAAAGGATAAATTGGCTGACGTATTCATTAAAATTTATAAATAAATATTTGAATATATTTAAATACATATACCAATTTTCTTGCTTCGTACAATGCAAACGCAAGATTAGGGACATCAGCTTGAGGATCCATGTTTGAAGTTATTATAACGATATTAATTTCTTTGGAAATGAATATTCGTTAATGGTGAAAATAAATTGTAGAATGAAAAAATATAGCAACTACTTATATAGAGTGATGTTGAGCAAATCTAAGAGCTAATTTAAGAAATCATATATTTTAATATATATATATATATATATATATATATAATGATACATCTAATAACATGTGAGTTGATAATTAATTAAATTGATTAAACCTCTAACAATTAAATAAATTGTTGAAACCTTGGATGAAAATCAAAATTAATTCCGTTAATTAATTATCAATTAATTACGGGCAAATAATGGAAAAAAACTTTCAATGAGGATATCAATTCCGATAATTACGTCATTGCAATGAAGAACCATTAAGTTTGTGTTAATTAAATTTTAGTTATGAAAGAATATATAAATTTTTATTTTTTGTTTAATGGAACAAATCCCTTAATTTTAGGGATCAATTATGATAGGGATTTGAGGGATGGAACTAAATATAACTTAGTCGTTCCATTTTAGATAAATATAGGTAACAAATCCCTTAGATAAATATCGTTCCATTTTAGATAAATATTTTAGGGATGGAACGAATCTCTTAAATCTTCCATAACTAATTAATCTGTAATAAGAGTCAGCTTTGCAATTAAATCAATGGATATATATCGATAACAATTAAGTGAATTGTTGGAATGAATATTAGTAGGGATATTCCGAATTAAATCAATTCATATTTTTGTTAATTATGTGATATTTTGTTTCCTAAATCATGATATATTTAACAATTAATTAGGGATAAATTGATATTTATAATTTAAATGGAACGACTAAGTGAATTTAGGAATCAATTATGATAAGAATTTTAGGGAAACAATTAATTAGGGACAAATTAATATTTATAATTTAAAATGGAACAACTAATTAAACAATAACAACAACCCAACATCCGTAACAATGACCAGACAAAATATTCCAACAACAAATTAATGATGGCTATAATAATTAATAAATAAAAGTTGTATACCTTTTGTAATGACTCTCCAACTGGGGACTCTGAATGACGTTTTTATACAAAGAAACGATAATCGACAACAACATCAACCATAGCACACCAACATTCTTAAACCACGATATCTTAAACACATGTAGTTTGAGAATCAAAAAAGCAACGAGCATGGTTTTGGATTTCTTATGGTGAGGGTAATGAAAGACTTTGAGGCTGCCGAGTAAATATAAAAGAGAGTGTTTATATTGTGATTTCCTAAGTAATATATTCATTGCTACTTATGTGCTTGAAAACCTAACCTAAAAGGAAAATAAGATAAATCGAGAGCCAATATACCAAAGCGTGGGTAATCTTGGGGAAAAATCAATGTAAAGATTTTTTACAATTTTCCTTTTCTTTTCTTTTTTGGTGGGGGGTTTAATAGTTTTACATTATTAATTTTGTGAAAAATAAATTATACTTGGTAAATATGCTTATATATTACATTTTTGGACAGAAAAATAATTAGATAAATGCTCAATCGTGGGTTTGAATTGAGAATTTGAATATTTGTTGTATTACAAATAATAAATAAATGATTTTAAAGCATTCTGTTTCATAAAATTAAAAACTTTGTCTGTATATAATTGAGTTTTCCTGATGCAGATATCTTGTAAGTTAATTTTAACTAATTAATAATTTGATTTATAAAACTCAGAATTGCGTACAAATATTTATGTTAATTTCTTACCATAAATCAGAAATCCATTTACACCATTAAGAAATCGCCGTTGATGCATTTACCATTAACAAGCAAAAATCGTGATCAACTCCTTAAATTACAATATTTCACCAAAATTATGCATTTCCACAAAAATATATAAAAAAGTGGGAAATCGATCAATTTATTAATAAGGTACTTCTCTTTTGTACAAGTTTGATTACATATTATTAAATCGTGTTAGACGGGTATATCAAAACAGAAATATAAAACAATATTTATGATAATTAAAGTAATAAATCTAAAAAAAAAATCATAAATCATCGTCATTCAACTTTTTACATTGTTCTGAAAACCGGACCGGTCATCGAACCAGTAAAACTACAGGTTCAGTGGTTCACAGGTCCAACCGTGGTCGGACCGGTTATATATATATATATATATATATATATATATATATATATATATATATATATATATATATATATATATATATATATATTAAATATGTTATAAATAAATAGAATAAATTAGATTAATAAAATATATGATTATAAAATATTTTAAAATTTAATTCAAAGAGTCCATATGAATAAATATGGATTCATCAACCACAAGACAACATAGAAAAATGTAGTTGAATTAAATATAATGAAGAAAAATCAAATCAAATAGTTCAATTCTAATATCATCACTCCAAGTCCAACAACTTCCAAATGAAATAAAATTAGCCATCATAATTTGTATTTATTTGTACTCCAAATAAAAAAAATAAGACCCTGTCAAATTTTATTTAATATAAAAATTAGAAAAAACAGAAAAAATCAAAAAAACCGGTTGAACCTGTCACAGGTTCACCGGTTCAACCGGTTCTTGACCGGTTTGACCGATTTTTGACCCCAGCGGTTTGCACATGAAAACCGGACCAGTGTGGTGACCGGTTACCGGTTGAACCGGTCGAACCGGCCGGTCCGGTCCGGTTTTCAGAACTATGACTTTTTAAATCAATTCAACCAATAATTCTCATAATATAAAATAAACTTAGGTGTTGTGACCATAATAACCTTATATATATTAGTTAAAATTAAAAACCCTTCAATTATTTTTCAGGTGAGCTATTTTTTACCCCACTTATCTACTAAGAGTATCACCAATGCTACACTGTTGAAAGTAAATAAATTTTAACAGATGTTACTCAAAGAATATAATATCTATCCACGTAGATAAGTGTTAAAAGGCCCAAATTTTGATCACAAAATAGTTCTCCAACGCATAAATGTCAACATACTTAATTTTGTTCATGTGAATTTTATTTTGATTAATAACAAAATAAAACTGAATTCATAGCAGATAAAACGGATTGAAAAATTAGATAAAGAAAATTAGGATATATAATCAAAAGGGCGCGATAAATTCTTTTCCCCAAAAAATTTACCGCAAGTTTTTTCCCCCGAATTTTTAAGATGTGTGCGCTCGAGAATTCTCTAAAATTTCTGAATATTATGCTGAGTCAGACTGTTTAACATGATTTCGAATAGAGATCTCGACACTGTTGGTTTTTTTTTTCCACGTCACTATAACATGATTTCGAATAGAGATCTCGACACTGTTGGTTTTTTTTTTCCACGTCACTATAACAGTACCCACGACATTATGCATTTGAGAGTGATTTATTTATACACTTTCTAAATTGCTGATGTGGCTAATTTTTATCACGTCGAAAGTATAACATTGGAGAAGCTCTAAATCTAACCGATCCAATAAATCCACTTGACCTCTTCTATGAAATTACAACTTTTATCTTATTCTCTTGACGTTTATCGATCACCTATTTTTTAGTATGAAACTTTTTCATTCACATAAATGTCAATGCATTCTATTGAAGAATTATTAGGTTGTTCCAACAACGGATACTTGTCTATTCTTTCCAACATAACCTACCCCTGGACACACAAAATAATTAAATAAGAAGTATGTGGGCGCATAAGGAAAAATAAAATAAAAACAATTTGTTCGATGCACATTGTAACGCTACAAAATAAATATATTAAATAACCAACACATTGACAAACTACACGACAATCCAAAAGTTAGGTCAGTTCCTTGTTGAAAGTAAAATGACAACCTCTCATGTCTTGACATCTGAAACTTTTAATTTAAAAAAAAAAAAAGAGAGGTGAGCTAAAGAAGCATAGCGAGTAATTTAAAAATGCAAGAGTTTAGAAAATAATTATGCAAATCATTTCCATGCATGCAACACGTACTCGATCAATCTCTCACCCAACGATTTACAAATAATCAAACTTGATCGTAAATCCTGTATTTTAAACAAAGTTAAAATACATTAAAAAGATGTTTTAGTGACAATCGATTAAAGCGGCTGAAGGAACACATAGATTAACAATTAAAGAGTCAATTGAACAGAGAGAAACACGTACTTGCTAATCAAATATCAATAAACCAGAAATATTTCAACAAACATATATACTTTCAAAATTATATATAGAGTAAAATAATAATGTCTTGTGATCAAGTTATTTATTAAAAGAAAATTATGGACAATATAGATGGAATTTTTCATTCTTCCCTTTATCAAAGAATTTGACTCATGGATAAATACATTCCACATATGAAAAGAAATGAATAGATGAAGTCCTAACAAACTAATGCACATAAATCAAAAATATTGGTATGTAGAATATACGAGAGATAAGTACTTGATTGTTGAAATCATAGATTTGAAATATAATCTCAAATTGTCAGAACTATCAAATAGAGAGAATACGACTAACAAAGTCATACCTACATAAAACATCAAGTAAGGGGACTGAGGGGGCACATCGTTATATAGTACATTTTGTGTAATTTTGCCTTTTAAGTAATCAATATATTGCACATCAACTAAAGATAACTATTAATAGTAGCCTTTATTATAAATATATTTAAGCCTCTCTAATTAAATAACTAAGGGCAATTTTATTCGCAATAGATTACTAGCTGCACCCGTTTATTATTGCATGTGCGCGCGCACACACAAACACACACATATATATATATATATATATATATTACATTTTTATTAACTAACACCAAGATAAAATTACCTAAACTGCCCTTGCATTCAATAACATCAAATTATTTCTCAACCCACTCTACTAGATACACCCATTTAGAATTTAAAAAAAAATATATAAGACACAAGCAAAGCAGGAACAAGAAGAAAAGAAAGAACAAGAAAGAAAAATGATAATTCACCGGCGATGATACCTCCACCATCGACAACCGGTGATGACTTCCACCCACCGACGACAACCTCTCTCATGTCAAGCCAACAACATTCGCAAGATATGGTAGGGTTTTGACATTTCTTTTGATTGGAAAACCTTCAATTTGTTTTGTTCAATTTAAAGTTTTATATAACTAAATCATGGATTTATATTTTAAATATAGTATATTTTGAGATTAAGTGGATATTAACATGAAAATGAGGTGTGTAACGATTTGTGATTTAAGAAACTGGGTTTCATTTGAAAATTGGTAGGAAGATGATGATTTTTTTATCCATTTTCGATCCCTGATCACCGAAAATTGAGTCGATTTTCGGTAGGAAGATGATGAATTTTGTATCCATTTTATTAAAAACTTCGTGCAATACACACACACACACACATATATATATATATATATATATAAATTTTTTACTACTTTCTATATTGATTGTATCGTAGCCAATGTAGAAAGCAGTTTTACATTTTAAAAATACCATTGTTAAAAGTGAGATTCTACATCGGTTGGTTACAGAATCCAATATAGAAAGTCCAACTTACTAAGCATGAGAATTCTAGCCACAATGCATTGAAAATTGAAACAATTATCAGCCCATGATGGCCGAAAGTTAAAGCTATTTTCGGCCCCTGGTGGGTGAAAATTATCTTGATTCTCATCAGACTAGTGCCCAAAAAAGCTTCAATTTTTGGTCAACTCAGTCCGAAAATTGCTTCCATTTTCGGTGTCATGACAAAAAATGTTGCGATAAATTTTTTAAAATTTCGAGTTACAACTAACAATATGAATACGAAAACAACAAAATAATCAGACAAATAGGTAAAAATAATTACATTGGATTTTCTCATTTCTTTTATCATCCATTGTTGAGTTTTTATAATGTTTGAAAAATTTAGGAAGATAATTGAAGTGAGGTTGAAATTTTATTTTATTTTTAGAAATATGTGTGTGTAAATGGATGTATGTAGTATATGGATGTGTTTAATAATTATATGAATCCAGAGTGTTTAGGTTATATTAAGTATAAGTCAATTCACAACGAAAAAAAAAAGCAGTTTACCGAGGGGAAAAACGAGGGAAAAGTATCCTCGGTAAAACCCTCCTCAGTAAACTTTTTCGAGGGATAAGTCACTCTTGGTGATTTTTTCCGAAGGGAAACCGAAGGTTTTTTCCTTCGGTAAATCCCATTTACCCCGAAATATATGTCATCAGGAAAATCGAGGGGAGAAAACCCTCGGAAAAACCGAGGGGAAAATAACCCTCGAAAAAACCGAAAAAAATAATATTTTAAAAAAATAAAAAAAAAGTCGAGGGAATTAGTGCCCTCGGCTTTTCCGGGGTATATTCCCCTCGGTTTTTACGAGGATTACGGTCCCCTCCCTTTTTTAAACAAAAGAATATTTTAAAATATTAAATTTAATTCCAGTTTATTTATTAAAATACCCCAAAATTTTTTAAAAAAATCATTAATGAATAGAGAAATAAATAAACCAACTATTATAAGATTATTTAAAAATTTACAATTATTACATTTGTTCGATAAAAGTGTTTAGTAACAAAGTTTATAAAAATATAATATTGTCCTATGACAGGGGGAGATTACGGCGGAGGGTACTGCTAGAAACGAGCATACAGCTCGGCCATCTGGCGTTCATCTTCGCCTGAAATGCCTCATGCTGCCAGCGCTGCTCCTCACGTAGTTGCTCAGACTCGGTGTATTGCTGCTCAATCGCTTGGAGCTCCTCCCTCTGCGCCTCCTAGGATCGTCTCGTGGCCTCTAACTCCTCCTTCTACGCCTGGAGCTGCGCCTCGAGCTGTCTCACGTGGGTCCTATCATGCTGGGAGGAGGAGAAAGAAGAAGAGTTGAATCCTAAGCCCTTCACTGAAGCCACCACCTTCCCAAACGAGTCGGTGCCGTAGACTCGGCCCTTGCTCGACCCAACAACGTCGAAAAAAACACGGTCAGGGTCAACCTCGGTATCCGGATCCTGGGAAGACGCACATACCTCCTCCAGATGTCGCTCGTACTCCTCCTTAAATACAACTCCTTAGTAAATTCTACATTAAAATCAAAGAACAAGTTAAAAATAAGAAAGAGACTCACATTAGTATTACTGGATCTCGCATCGATCCACGTGTCATCGTCCTTCTTGTGCGTACGTACAAAAATATCGTACTCGACGGTCGTCGCACCCGTCTCCCGCTCCTGTATCCAAATAAAATCTTCAATAATTAATATTAAAAATACACAAATAAATAATATATTATATTTTGAAATTACTTACGATATCCAGAGCATAATCGATCGCAAATCTAGACCCCCCCCCCCCCCCCCCCCACACACACACACACACACACACATGCTTTGGCATCCGAGTACCCGGACAAGCAAACTCGCTCCTCCTGTTCCGGCTGCACCGCTCGGATTTCTTCTTGTTCTCGGGCTTATCCCACTCAACCTTTCAAACCCCAGTTGAAATGAATGATATATAAGGTGATATAAATTATTTATAATAAATAAAAAATTCTAATTTAATAAGAAAACATATAATAGAATCATTTACCTTCAGATCTCCTCGGTAACGTATGTCGGTAGCTGCTGAGTATGATATTCATGATACTGCTTATACTCGTTCAGCCGCTTCCCATACTTGTCTGCCATCATTGCGTTAAATGTATCCTGTTATCTGGCCTACAGTATACTCGTTTGTATCTCAATAACAAATATCTGGCGTATTTAATGATCGACACCCAATCATTGTGATTCTATGGCACCGAAACGCACCCCTTGCCGTCCCATTCGTAAAATGATAGGATTTTTTTTATTTTTTTTACGATTTTTATATTTTTATTTAAAATAAAAAAAATAGAAAAAGCGTATTTAACGATCGACACCCAATTCTCGTGATTCCATGACACCGAGACGCACCACTTGCCGCCTTCACAAAATCACGACGCTTCGTCGTTTCACTTTTCCAACCGAACAAGTTGATCGATCGATAGTATCTTGGTTGTTGGTCGAATTACACAACACGTGTGAATACGCACATGCTCGTTGCTATTTTACAATCGAAATCGGGTCAAAACTACCCCACGTGCCTAAAATGATAGGATTTGTTTCATTTTTACGATTTTTCTATTTTTTTCGATTTATTTACAATTTTCTTAGAAATTTTTTTGATTTTTTTAATTAGAAAAACTGAGGGGACCATTTCGCCCTCGGTTTTTTATGAGGGGATGCCCATGCCCTCAGTTTTTCTTGATTAAAAAAATTAATAAAATCGAAGGACGTTTTTGCCCTCGGAATTAACCGAGGGACTCAAATTCCCTCGATTTTTTCCGAGGGCAAAAATGGCCCTCGATTTTTTTAATTTAAAAAAAAATTGATAAATCAAAGGACGGTTTTGCCTCGGCAAAAACCGAGAGGATTTGATTCCCCACGATTTTTTGAAATAAAAAAAATCGAAAAAATTAAAAAAACTGAGGGGATGGTTTTGCCCTCGGTTTTCCGAAGGGTATATTTCTTCGGTAATGTTGTCCTCGGAAAGCTTTCGGTATTGTCTTCGATAATTATGATGGCAAACCTTGGCACCGTGTTTTCAAGGGAAAGGTCGAAGGGTGATTTTTCCCTCGAAAAAACCAAGAGAAATTTTAATCCCTCAATTTTTCCCTCGAAAAATATCAAGGGGAATATTTCCCTCGGTCTTTCCCTCGCTATTTCATTAATTTTTTGTAGTGATTCGTTTAATTGTATTTTTGTAATAAAGAAAATACAGGTGCGATTAGTAAATATACAAGTGCGTATATAATTAACCATAAATAATTGAGTTGAGCCTTGTATAATTTGACCGTACCCTAAAAATAAAAAGAAGAATTATTTGGTACATAAAAGAAGAATTAAAAAATCATATAATTGTGAAACTTTCACGCATCGTAATAACTCAAGGTTTGCCATCATAATTTTTTAGTAATATATATAACGATGACCCGCGCATCGTAATATATATATAAAACGCATCGTAAAAACTCAAGGTTTACCCTAAAACTTTCACGCATCGTAATATATATATAACGATGATCCGCGCTTCGCTGCTGGGTAACTTTTTTTAGTATTTGTTGAATTAATACAATTAGTGGTATTACAAGATAAACATAAATAATAACTCAATAATAAAATTTAAACTTTGACAGGAGCAACTACTCATCACAATGCATTTTGATTAATTGATTGGGAAATAGATGTACATAGGAATCGATGCATTTTGCTTAATTGCATGGGAAATAGATGTACACAGGAGTCGATAAGTGCACACTCATTAAGAGAAAAATTCAATGGGCATAAGTTATTCGCTACCAAAAGATGTTTAAATACAGTATGGAACCACTGTGAAAGACATTTAAAAATATATGGTAGGCTACACTACTACAAACTGCATATTTCACGTCGATTTTTTTTCACTTTCCACGTCAGTTTTGGAACCGACGTCCAAGCCGATTGTGAAAGTTCACGTCGGTTTTTGTAAAACCGATGTTAAATATTTGACTTCTAACATCAGTTTTTAAAGAAAATCGATTTGGGTTTATTTTACTTTTCACATCTGGTTTTAGTAAAAACCGATGTTAAAAGAACAACAGAATCTACAAATCTGACCCCAATACCCAGGACTCACATTTATCCTAACCTCTGAACCATTCCATTTCTCAAACTGTCGCAGTAACAACAAAAGCCAACACCAATGCTGTTGCATATAGATCCTACAAACCCAGTTGTCCACTTAATATTAAATTTCAAATCACCTCAGACAAATACAAACTCAAAATTGAACTTCTTAAAACAGTATATCATCTTACACAGCACCAGCATAAGTACCTTCAGGCGCAAACAAACATGGCCGATGGCCACGGACTTAATAGCCCTTAGAATTAACATTCATCTTCAACGGGTTTACATATGCAAAACATATAGAAGCAAGAATATACGAGGACATATATTTAGACAAAAAGAATTTTAACCTCTTTTTTTTTTTTAAGAACACAGCCGGATCCGAGGTTCTGCTGTTAAAACTGACCGCTAATGCGATTGTAGAGTTTCAGAATTGGGCTCGGGACGAAACTATTAATGAGTTGCGATGTTTTCATTGTTTTATTTTCCTGGAGCCAATTGTTAGCAGCTCAAAGCTTCGAAGGGTCTCATCCCGGACACCTCTTGAACCAGCAGCACGGGTAAACGAAGACGACTTGGACTCAAATCCAGGTTGTAATCTGAGTAGTGGATATTCGGCCACTGCCTGATCCGACCCGGCTGTGACGGTTTTCGCTGGGCTCCCCGGGCGAGCTGGGCCTGCTGCTTGATACCACTGCTCTCTTTGAAGCACTAGCGGTCCAAGAAACCCGGCCAAGATCAGAATCGATTTGCTGTAGAATCAACAAACAAGGTACATTTGAGAGTTTAATACTCGTCATGGAAATTCTACACTCAGAAATGCGCAAAGAAACCAAGGGAGGAGTCCTTAAATTAGGTAAAATAACTTACAAAAACTACCCCAGAAGTTTAGCCTAATTACAAAAAGATCCATCTTTCAGAGTCATCACTCATAAATACCCCCTTGAGGGTTGTATATGCTTAACAAAATACCCCCTCAGTAGGTGCAATTTGTAAAATAGAACAAAATATCAAATGACGATTTGTATTTCACGTTGTCGGTGAGTTTTGATAGACATTTGAATTAATCACATTGTCGGTGTATTTCCTTTAAAACAACAACAACAGAATCTACAAATCATTCCCTTAAATCAAAACAAGACAAGGAAAAGAAAGGAATTGAACAGAATTAAAGTGAAGGGCACAAAATCGCGAGCTACATATATTTACATACAATTTGACTTTAGCTAAAACTGCTTCATTGCATATCCTGCATATATTTTCCTCACCATACAAAAAAAATGTATGACAAGTTGTTTCTGCCCTAAATATATATATTTTTTCCTGCAAAGAAAAATAAATTAAATGAAAGAAATTATAAATTATACAATTGAATAAACCACACTCTTGCTTTGATAATAAATGGCAAGTGAAAAAGTTTTACAAAGTTCAGACAGACCCATTTAACATACCTCCAGCTCAACAGCATAATCGCAAAATTCATCAATAAAATTACATAAACTCTAACTTACAAAATTTAATTAATAATTATCCATTTTTCACAATGAGCGTCAAGCAAAATTACCTCCTCCTAGATGCTTCAATAGAATCTGAACACGACAATGAGGCGCCCCCTAAACTATCGCCCCTGTTCTCATCCAACCATTCGGATCTTTTTCCACAAATCATCTGCTCAAAGATTGTTCCAACAGGGGCAATAACTGGTCTGCATTTCATCAACTCAAATAAAATTTTCAATTGCAGCTAAAAAAAAAGCATAAGATGATGATGATGACGACGATAATGATGATAATAATAATAATAATAATGATAATGATAATAATAAATAAACGAATTAACCGAACCAAAAAAAACGAAATCCAAAATATGTATAAAATTACGAGTCGAACCAACCCGAAAATAGGCTTAAAATCAAAGTAATAAAAAATAAAAATAAGTAAAATAAAATTTGTTTTTTTATTTTTATATTATATTTCGGTACAACCAAAACTTAATTTAAACCGAACCGAAAAAACTGTTTTTTTGGGATCCTCAAACCGAAAACTGAACCGAAACGGTTCAGTTCGGTCGGTTTTTCTGATTTTTCAGGTTTGCTCACACCTACATGGAGGGGGACACACACACACAAAAAAAAAAAAAAACTAAAACTAAAACTAACCCAAATTAGAAGAAACCAAAACAAACAAACAATAGATGTAAAAAAAATTACAATAAGTAAAATAAATTATTTTTTAATTATATTTCAGTACCAAAATTTATTTTAAAACCGAACTGAGAAAACCATTTTTTTTTGGGATCCTCAAACCGAAAACTGAACCGAAACGGTACGGTTCGGTCGATTTTTCTGATTTATCAGTTTTTGCTCACCCCTACCATGAAGGGGGACACGCACACACACACACACACACACAAAAAAACAAAAAAAAAACCTAAAACTAAAACTAAACCCAAATTAGAAGAAACCAAAACAAACAAACAATAGATGTCCCAACAACATCCCAAAGATCATAACCAGAAATATACCAAACAAAACAAAAATCTCTGAATCAAAAGAACTATATGTTTGTTTCTCAGCAGTAAATAAAGAGTTCAAACCTATACGTTCTACAAATATTATGAGTTTTAGTGTCCATCCATTTCTACAAGGATGCCAACAAGAAAAAGAAAAAAACATAGGGAGCAACAAAAGGAAAAGAAAAGGAAAGAAATATCATGCTTACTAAATATAGACCACAGTGTCTTAGGCTCGTCAAAACAAAAAGTTTCCTCTTTTCATACCAACATATCTCAACTAAGATAGTTGTATCCAACTAACACGAGCAATAACAAACGCCAGCGCAGCAGCAGGGTGCAGCAAGCCCATACCCAATAGTTTGTTGCTTTCTTGCGTTTGAGAATAGATTTCGGAAGTGAATCGGGACCACCACCTCTCGGGGCGCCCTCTGTGTCTCACAGTATTTCGGTCCTTGTTCTTTTGGGGTATTTCGATCTTTTCCTCCACCTTCTCCACCTCCGCAACCTCCTCTGCAATGGCTTCGGTTGGTGCTTCTTCAGAATCAGCAGCCCCTCCAGCCTTCTTCCTCGCTTTCTTCTCACGGTCCTGAAGAAACCGAGCGGGTTAATTAAGTTTAGAGCTGATTGCAAAATAGTTAGTAACAAAAAGAGTAGCGGATTAACAAGTTTAGAGCTAATTGCAAAATAGTTAATAATGGAAAAAGGATTAATTACAAACCTACCCTTGAAGTTAGGCCAAATAAAAAAAATCCAGCTAAAATTGAAAATTACAAAAACCATGCTTGAGGTTACGTCC
>BMAC01000110.1:1026670-1042721 GCA_014905375.1 Phtheirospermum japonicum
TAGGGGAATGAAAATTAACAGTGAATAGAACTGAAGGCCAGAAATATGAAAGGGATTTGGTAGATAGTTAAAAGGAAATGGAGAAACTTACCGGAGATATGAAAGGGGTTTGGTGTACGTCGACCAGAACTAGGGTTTTACAATTATAAGAATTTTGGTGGTGTTGGATGAAATCGAGAGCTGAGGGGTTGATGTTGGATGCTATGGGGCGGACGAGAATTTCAGAGATAGGCAGTGGGTTGAAGGCAAACGGACGGCGGGGCTGAGATAAAATGGAGAAGAGAAAAAGCGGGCTCTGTTTTGATAAGGATTGGGCCAGTTTTATTATTTATTTTATTTATTTATCGTATTTAACATTTTTTAATACAATTTTCACATCGATTATTTCAAAACGGACGTGAAATATTTAAATCACGTCAGTTTCTTAATGAACCAACGTGGAATATAACGTATCACGTCGTTTTATTCAAAACCGATACAAATAAAGTTTTACATCGGTTACTAAACACCGATGTTAAAAGGAAGACGTTAAATATTTGTTTTGTAGAAGAGCTAAAATTTACAAACCCATGAAAATAAATTGTTTCGAGAAAAATTTTGAGACGTCATTTACAATATTGGCATGCTTGGAGGGGAACAATGCACGTAAAATCGTTTTATAATATGATCAAAGAAAGGCAGCAAACCAATTGTCATAAGGAGAGGTCTCGTGATAGTCAATTTGAAAATATCTTCTTCATTGCACTGCTAATAGTAAAGAAAATGAGGGTTCTATTTAATATTTTCATATCTTTGAAGAGGTAAACACTGTTAAGTGCACAAGTATAACTTCAGAGGCTAACCTTCACTTTTGTCTTAATTAGTGATTCACATGTGAAAAGGTCGCATCCAAATAAGAATAACACTACAAAAAAAATCGGCGATACTGACGGACATGCTGACGGCCAAAATGCCGCCAGCAATACTGGCGGACTTACTGGCGGAAACAATGCTGGCGGCTTTGCTGACGGCCATGGCAGCCAGCAAAAGAGGCCGCCAGTAAACCGTCAGCGAATAAGCGGGAGTTTATCCCGCTTTATAGCCCGTCAGTATATCATTTTGGCGTCGCTGACGGCCATGGCTGTCAGGATCTTGACGGTTCTGACCGCCAGGATATATTTTTTAATTAAAAATAATAATAATATATACGCTGACGATCATGGCCGTCAGGATCCTGACGGTCAACCCGTCAGCATATATTTTTTAAAAAAATAAATATATATACGCTGACGGCTTAGCCGCCAGCGTTCCTGGCGGCCTTTGGCCGTCAGGATTTTAACCTAAAATTCGGCCCAAGCCCCCTTCCCCCGCCTCACTTTCTCTCCTTCTCTTCTTTCCTTCTTTCTCTCTCCGCCGAAAAACGCCGCTTCAAGCCGTCCATCGCCGTGCCGCGCCACTCCGCTCCGGTCCAGCCCAGTCGCCCGTCGCAGCAGAAGAAGAGAGAAGAAGAGAGAAAGAGAAAGAAGATCCGCCCGCCACCGCGTCCAGCCGCCGCCAACGTGTCCAGCCGCCGCCACAGCCGCTCGTCGCCCAGCCCCAGGCGCTCCAGCCCCAGCCGCTCGCCGCCCAGCCCCAGCCGTCGCCACCCGCCGCTCGCCGCCCACAGCCCCAATGTAAGTTTTTTTTTTTTTTTTTCATTTTTATATTATTTTTATGTATTAGTTTTGTTTTTAATTTGTAATTATAGATCAATTTAGGGTTTTAATTTAGGTTTTATGGTTAATTTTAGAATTAGGGTTCAATTTAGGGTTAGTTTTAGAAATAACTTTAGGGTTAGTTTTTAGGATTAGTTTTAATTAGGATCAATTTAGTAATAATTACATAATTAGGGTCAATTTAGTAATTATTACATAATTAGTTCAATAGATATAATTAATTAGGGTTCAATTTAGAATAATCAATTAATTATGGGCCAATTTATTTATAATTACCTAATTAGGGTCCAATTTAGGAATAATCAATTAATTAGGGGCCAATTTAGTAATAATTACCTAATTAGGGGCTAAATTAAGAATAATCAATTAATTAGGGGCCAATTTAGTAATAATTACACAATTAGGGACCAATTTAGAAATAATTAAGCTTGTGTAGATTCTCGAGTATACTTGTCTATACAGAGTGCACACAGCACCCGTACAGAGATTGTCCTCCTCAAATGCCCTCCCCATGTCGGCTCCAAATATACTTAATTCAGACAACGTATTTGGAGCAAACATGGTGATGGTGGTCGAGGAAAGCGATGACCTGTATTCGAGTGCTGTGTGGCTCTGTATAGACAACGTGTCTACTTCAGAATCTACCTACCTAGAAGTAATCTTGTATTAGGGTTTGCTTTCAAATTTAGGGTTTATTCACCCATTATATTGTGTATATATTGTTCATGCATGGGAGGCCGTGGTGATCGGCCGGGATTTAAAAATTTTTGTATATATATTGTTCATGCATGGGAGGCCGTGGTGATCGGCCGGGGCTTAATTTTATTTATATATAATATTGTCATTGGTGTTGTTGGTTGTATACCGTCGGATGTTGACGTGGGTTACGGCGCCGGCCGGGAGGTTTTGTCCCTCCAATAGCGGGTTTTCAAATCTTATTTTTAAAAACGTGATAGGGTGTCACGTGATTTTATTTAAGTTTTCAAAATATTTTTAAAAAAATGTGACGGTGGTAATTGCTTATTTYYAACCTTGGCGAAGTGACGCGATMCATATAAATCACTTGTTTCAGAATTAATATCATATAAAAAAATTTGAAACTAAGTTTTGAATTATTCCAATATTCCTTAGACCTGTTTGAGATTTAGTATCAAATATAGAGTTTGATACTAAATTTCGAATTGTCCCATTTTTGGACAGTTTGATAATGTGACTTGTAGTATGGTTATCTTACGTGTATATTTTTTTTTTAGTTTTGAAATTTCGGTTTCTGTATCTCTCTAATTGTTCTCGGGTGCACTGAAATAAAACTATGTTGTATGATAGATGCCTGGTAGAGGTCCTCATCATCGTCGGATTTCTCTCGGCTCATCGTCCTCGGGACACCATGAGGATGATGCCATCGACATGGACCTCGATGATACTGTTCCACCTACCCCGTCTGATGAGGTGGGGATGAGCGCGCCTGGTACAGAGGTCAGGACTTTCGGGATCGAGGTATATGTGCTCAAAAATAGGTAAGTAATATTTTAATTAATTTAGTTATGTGTTCAATATGTAATTTAATTATTTGACATATATTGAAATAAACTTATTAATTTTTAGGTTACGAAGTCCGTCGAAGGACTTGCCGACCTATTTCAGGACTATACACGAGGCTCGTATCCACCTAGATGGGTGGAAATACGAGCACATCCCGGACAACCATCGTCAGACGTAGTGGCCTCATTTTAGGGTAATTTTGAAGTATTTTCTTTATTTATGTTAAGTACATTGCTTAATTATTTTGTATAATTGTATTTCTTTTATAGGGATTGGTGTGGTGGGACACTCGTATGTACGACGAGAATGCCATCAGGGCGGCATTCTATATCTCGATGCGGGAGTCTTATAAGAGTCGTATATACGAGTGGAGGAAGGCGTATCGGATGAGTGGGACGATACCTGCTATTGTAGGGGAGACGACTTAGAACAGGTGGTTGTTGGAGTTTCAGCGGCCTGAGGAGGTGGAGAAATCTGAGAAGGCCAGGCGGAACAGGATGAGCGAGCCCGGCGGCCCTTCGACTGGTATAGCGAAGCATCAAGGCGGGTCCATGCCGGCTAATCGACAGGCGGCCGAGATTGTAAGTCGATGATAATATTTTAAGTAATTAAATTATATTTTTGAACATGTATAATTTTATGTTTTAATTAATTCATTATATTAAATTTTGTCAATGTAACTTTAAATACAGGCTGCACAGACGGGTTCGCAGCCCAGTAACTACGAGCTTCTGCTGAGGTATCATCGAAATCCCGACGACACATTTACGGATTCCAAAGCCCAGGGGATAGTTGTAAGTTTATATGTTATATATAACCGATTTATTATAAAATTTGATAAAAGTTATTATAAAATCTGATAAAAATTGTTTGATAATAATAGATGAAAATTTTGATATCAGGAGGATTATGAGAGGGCTTTGGAGGAGAGGCGTGTTGCGTCTTCTGATGATAGCAGCCCTCAGGTAGACCCGAACGAGATCTACCTACAGGTCGTCGGGAATAGGAAGGGTCGACGCTATGGCCTTAGATGTTTTGGGAAGACTCGGAAGGGCTGCAATACTTCTTCCACCTCCACCTCCGATGTTCATAGGCTCCAGACTCAGGTGCAGTCCCAGCAGGAGCAGCTTGAGCAGGTTCAGCGGATCCGCGAGGAGCAGGCGCTGGAGATTCAGCGGATCCGTGAGGAGTAGGAGCGTTCCCAGATAAGGCTCCAACAGCAGATTGAAGAAGCTGTTGCTCGGGCCATGGCTCGTCGGCCTCCCCATAGTCCAAATGGTGGAGATTTAGATGGATAGTGAGCCGAACTTTTGTATTCCTTTCAAAATTAAATTCCGATTAACAAATACGCGTCTACGTTTTGAAAGGGTTTTAGTTCGCCCGCAAGAGAATGGGGTCACTTGTAGACTGATGAGTCAACTCGGGTCGATCTCTCGAGGAATGGAAATCGGATTTAACGATGTTTATTATACTACTATCACAATTCTATCTAACACACGATCAAATGGGATTTTTGAAAAAGGTTTCAATTCCAATATCTTAAAATAATAACGAAAGCTTCTTGTCTCGAGGGTGTCAATCTCTCGACAAGGGATTTAAAACAGTAAACGATTCCCCAGTCTAACATTACTAAATAAAGACATTCTAAACACAATAGCGAGAACTAATCTCCGATGTCAACAAACTACCAATAGATTGATCAAAGATAATCATTCATTCTATCATAAATACGCCAAACATAATTGCATAAACTCCAAGAACACAAAGTTACTATTTCAAATCACCAAACCTTAACATTATACCAACATAACATCATCTAGCATACTATCAATTGTTCAAGCCCAATACCTAACAAAACCACTTTCAAATAATCAAATCAAGAGACGAGTTTAGAGATTACAATTCATTGAACTATTTTCAACGGGTTATGAAAACGAACGAAAACACTTCGAGRTGCGTAGAATCCCTAGACTTGTCACGAGCCCAGAACCCTAGCCACGAGCGGAAGCTACTGCYAACCAAACTTCGATACGGTGTTGCACAAATCTATAATACAGGTATGAGAGATGTGTCAAATCTCTCAACCTTTTTGGTGTTCTAAGGTGTCTCTAGCCTCCAAAAGGCCTCCAAGGGTGAATGATACGCAAACCCTAGCTTCCCTGCTATTTTTAAACACTCTCCAGCCGTTTCGTAACTGAGGTTCTTCAGAAATCTGCGTTTGTAACGCTCTTGTCCGACCGGTCAGAAGTCTTGTCCGGTCGGACGGAAGTGTCTGCCCTCTAGTCCGGTCGGACACTGTTCTTATCCGGTCGGACGGAAGTGTCTGCCAGAATTTCTAACACTGGGTTTTGACACTGGGTAACCCAGTGTGGATGACAGACCCAGTGTCAGCTGTAATATACCAAAAGGGCCCAATTTCTTTGAAACTCCACTCGCGGGCCCACATTCGTCCACCTTAACACCGAAAAACTTCAAAATACCTAAAATAAACATAAAATGTGGTAAAATAAGTTGGAGATACATAAATACGAAAATATGCTCAATTAATCCAACTTATACCCAAAATTAACAATAAATCTAACTAAAACACCTAGCCAAATATACAAAAATCGTGACAAATACGTGTGAGTCAGATAGTTTAGGATATTTTATATATTCGATTGGTGAAACGATTTTTATTTATTGAATGATTTGTTTTGATTTTTTTATTAGTGGATTATTTATTTTAGATTTTTATTTGTTTATTATTTTTAGTTTAATTATTAATTAATATATTAGAGATTTTATTAATAAATTTTTTAAAGAAAATTATAGAAATTTTTTTTGACTGAAGCCGCCAGGAATGCTGGCGGCTTACCCGCCAGCAAATCTTGGCGGGACAACCCGCCAGTAAATACTGGCGGAAGAAAACCGCCAGTAAAAACTAGCGGGATAACCCGCCAGTACATCCTGCTGGCGGGAAAGCCGCCAGGAAAACATCAGGTATTCCTGGCGGGCACAACCCGACAGGAATACTGGCGGGCCTTTTCTGGCGGAAGAAGCCGTCAAGAAAACCGCCGGCATTCCTGGCGGGTATATATTCCCGTCAGGATTTCATAATCCTGACCGCAAAAATACTGGCGGCCGTTATCCGTCAGGAGGCCGTCAATATTTCATATACTGACGGAATCCTGACGGATTTGGCCGTCAGTATCACCGGGTTTTTTTTTGTAGTGTAAGAATTAATAACATTATTCATAGAATGATAAATATATTTGTTGACCTGTGCCAAGTTAATTTTTATTAAATAATATAGAATGCCTGATTGCGTAACGAAAACAAATGTATTTATAAGATATTATAGCCTACATTGGCTCCACATATGTTAGACACACTTGTTTTTCAGAAACTAATTCATATCTAGCAACTAAATGAAGATTTTCTAACTTAAATTAGTCTTGGAGTAATAACAATTTAACCTCCCCACTCGAAACCATGAGAATATGAAGCTTCCTTTGTATCTCACACTCTTGAAGCTCCTTTTCAGTGGCAGCACGACCACAAAGCAGTACCAGCATTACTGCTGCCACCACCGAGCCATAGGGGCCTTCTTATCAAGATGAACATACGAAACAAAAGTCACCATCAAAGCGTGTTTTTTCCACACTAAGTCCGAATTCATAATTATGGAATTTACCTAGAAGCAGTTGTAAATTCCTCTTTTTCTCTTGAAAAGATTAAGAGCATAAATTATCTGCAAGAAGGTGCAACACTGTCAATTTTCCAGAGAAAATTATTAAAGACAATTAATACATACAATGCCTCATAAAACAATCTTCTACACTATGAACATCAAAAAAAAACTATAAATCAAATTGTCAAGAATGAAATAATCTGCAACGCTAATGTTGAACCGAGCTAGATCTATATCTCGATACAAAATAATAATCATAATAAAAAAAATCTAATTGGAACACAAAAAATATAATAATAATAATAATAATAATAATAATAATAATAATAATAATAATAAAAGATCTCATAAAAAAGAGAAAAACTACTTGGAATAAATGAGAGCTTTAAGAATTCGAACTCTTATAATCTTGATGTTTCTCTGGATTTCTGGGGGAGGAAGGGAAATAGAGCAAGAAAAATATAGAATATAGAAAGAAAAAAAAGGGATCTCACAATTACTCCTAAATCAAAAAAAAATACAAAACTTTATATTCTTCAATTAAATTGAGATATTCGTCGACTATACTCACCAGACGTCGGATCACCAGCTTTTTTATGCCTAGACTCTTGCCTCCCTTTCCAAAGCCCGATATTTTTATTACCATCATAGGAACAGACTGAGTCCAAAGAAGTTGCCTAAACAGATCAAAAAAAGATGAATATAAGTAAGCATAAACTTATTTTATCACAACGCTAAAATAAAATGTCACATAAATTAAACTATCTATTATTTATCCAGTGCGAGAAAAAAACAAAGTTATATTTCAAAATCAAGGGTACCAAATATATTAGTATCTATTATTGAAATTGAAAAGATGAATCTAACATATAAAAGCAGTTTACGTAATCTCCTCAGTAAAAAATTGCAATAAAGTAAACCATAATTTTAATTCACAAAGTAAAAATTACAGAACATAGTACTTTATTTATATATCACCTAATCTATTTGTTGATATAATTATTGGAACTAAAAATTTTTTACTTGCTATTATGAGAAATCAAGAGTACAAACCTCAATTAAAATCATGAAGTAGCCACCGACTTTGAAGAAGTTAGATTCGCTTAGAGCCAATATTCTTGCATGTGCAAAACAAAGAAGTGAGATAAAAATACAAAATAGTGAATCTAAAACCCTACAACAGTCACTTGATGAGGATGAAGCGATAAACTCTGCAAGAACTTCCTTACGGTGTCATTTTGCTCCGCCCTTGCTCAGCTCCTTGCCTCCCTTTATTTATGGGTTTTCAACTTCGGTAAATTTAAACAAAGAATATAGAGAGGAAGAAGAAGTAAAGAACCATTAGAACATTGTTTCAACATTCTATGTAACAATTAAAAACCAAAATTAAGAAGTTCTGAAAATTTAAAAACAAAACAGAGAGAAAGGATAGAAGATCAAGAACCTTAGATTCCTGGCAATGACTTCAGTGTTAGCTTTTGGTGGGATAATTGGCTCGGTTACTCCATCGATTCCCGTAATAGCTTTCCGGAGACCTTTAAGCCTTGTTTTTCTCAGACTATCGCCGATTACTTCTTCTCTGAGGTCTGGCACCTTACGGAGAGTTTCCTCGTCGCTTACACTGACATCGTCATTGACATCCTCCGGTTTTCCATTATCCTCCACACCGAGGATAAGCGTGTTTGGAATCTCTCTCCTACTGGGGACATCTCGACCAAAATTGCGTACGACCACCTCCATCAGAAATTTCTCAAGGTTCGGTGGGGTAGCTGAATTTGGTCTTCTCATATTCTCGTTTGGCGTTCTATTACAGTTTGGAAGGCGATCTTTAACAAGCTCGGTGTTTTCGATGTGATCTGCAGGCGGGGGTTCATAGGTTCTTCCTTTTGTTGCTTTTGCTGCATTTTCTTCGTGAGTTTTGAGACGATCGACCATATTCTCACGGACTGCCATTTTGTGCGACACCTTTGGAGGTGGATCGAGGACTCTTTCGACATCCAACTCCCCCTAACAGGTGGTTTTGCTAATCTTTGTATTTTTGCTATTGACTGTTGTTTTAGTACGCAAGTACTCTTCTTATGGAAAGCGGTTTTCATTTTGGCGATTTGGACGATCTGGAACCTCCGGTGCAATTTCATTCATAATGGAGTTCGACCTTCCACCACGGAGGGTCTTATTCTCACTCGTTCGCTCATTTTGGAGTCTTCCACTCTTGATCACGGCACGATGGCGAACACTGTCTCTGACATGATTTGTTTGCACAAATTGGGTGTGCATGGTAGGCTCGTGCCTTCGCCCACCTTCTCCCCTATGTCCTGGTTGCGTCACCCCCCACCCGGTTAGATTAAGGTAAACACGGATGGCAATGCTATGGGTTGTCCTGGAAATTGCATCGCGGAAGGCATTTTCCGCACGTGTTGGGACTTTGTAAAAGGTGGTTTTTTGAAATCGCTTGACCAGGGCTTTGTCTTTGAAGCAGAGTTGGGGGCCGCGATTATTGCAGTTGAGGAGGCTGATCAGAGAGGCTGGAGACAGATTTGGTTGGAATCCGACTCTACTTATGTGGTGGAGCTTTTTGTGAAGCGTAGTCCGGATGTCCCTTGGCGCTTCCTAGCTCGTTGGCGTCGGACGAGTAAGATCAGGTAGGCTAAAAAAGCTACGGACACCCTCTGTAGGCGAGTACACCCAAAGAACGAAATATGGCAAATGTGGAAGAAAAGGACACAATATGAAGACTTGTAGGGATTTGCCTTCAGCTAAATAATATTTTCTTTGTAAAATTTTGATATGGATAGTTTATTGGCATTGGACTACATCGACCTTTTTCTTGTTTCGAATAAACAAGCTTGCTGGAATGTGTTTTGAGTTGTTTGTCGGGTGCATGGTATTATAGACATATGAATTGGTGACCAATACAATCATGTGTTTGTGTGTGCGATTTGATAGTTTGTTGTATATATGAAAATATTATTGAATATCGGCGTACGTATAAAAGATGTATAATAAGAACATTAATTTATTAGATTTGAACAGTCTTTAGATGTTTTAAGTGAAAAAACAAAATAAACAAAGTCTATAATTTTGTACATGTAATTGTGAGGTAACCGAACATTGGACCAATATTGATTCAGGAAACATGACATACAAAAAAATAATAAGCGTACTATGTATGCAGGAAGAACACATGTAAAGAACGTTGATGCGGTAGATATGATGTGCATAATATTAGAGGAAAAATACCTGAACGAGTAAAGAATATCCGATAAACTCCATATGGAAATGACAAAAAATAAAAATAAAAATGAGAAACATGGGTGCCCCAAAAATAAAGATGATCAAAATGATAAACGTACTAGTGGTGTTGCAGGGATATACGAGTTAACAAAGCGAAAAAATATTCCTGCTAGGTTTCGTAAACAGAATGATCAACTTTACACATCCCCGATGATGTGTTGCAAAAAGAAATAGCCCATACTTCTGTGTTTGTAGACCACATAAAATCTAGGAAATAAAAAATATAAAAATAAGAAAATGGTTCAGAAGATCGTTACGATCTTGTAATTCTATTGAGCGGATAATAACCACGTGCATTGTTCGACAGGCGTTAAAAATGCAGACCACTTGGAAATTTATTTCATTTTCCGATTGACGATCTTTTCCCTGATATTTTGTGGCAATGGACTGGGGGACTCATCTTCACCTCTATAGCCCTCGTCAATCTTCATCTTCCCATGATTCCATAGCAGGCAAGCCAAACGCTTCCGGTGGACCTCGGCATCGAAATCATCAACTGGAATGTCATCGTCTGAGATGAAACATTCAGCGAATGTCGCCATGTGCAACCCACAATCCCTACAAAACATGACAAAAAAATGAAAAAACAGTTACATAAGAGACATTAAAATAATGACAAATATTTGTTGATGACGTAAAACATTAAATAGATGAAGTTGAAAGATTCACCCGGCTTGCTGCTTTGGTAGGTTATCAGCAATTACAACTTCGAAAGGGTCGGTTGTTCTTTTCCCTTTGTACCCACCATGCTGAACATTGATGTCTTCTCTCATGTCATAAAACCCCACCAGATCCAGGAACAATGGTTGAAGTACAGAGTAGGGTTTGACAGCTTCGGCGATAGCGCAGTCAGCCTCGTCCAAGTGGAGTGCATTGTAGACAAAGAGTAACCCATCTTGTACTGACAGTCTACCTAATATCCAGTGCCCTGCTTGACTTAGTTGAATATGAATAGGGAACATAATTTAATCTACCTCGAACCATGAAGTCCCACAAATTGTTTTGTAACCAAATACATAGTCAATAATAGGGCTGTGTGCATTTATGATTGTGGTGTCTGATAGATTTGATGAGTAAACATTGTACAAACTGGTGATAGATTGATCAAAAACACGTCAGTTATTTTGTACCGATTGTGGACATCAACCTCTGAATAAAACGCAATCTTCCGCAGGTAGTAGAATATCACATCAACATGCTGGGTGATGAAAAACATGAAAAATGGAGTTTATCATCATATTTTGGAACTCGTGTGGGTGAGAATATAATATAATGTAATTATGACTATATGTTCGGATTCTTACAGTGTCATCCCAATACTTTCTAGGACAATCTAGTATGAAAAACAAGTTCTTGCTAGCAACTTGAGCGACATTGAAATCGAAGGCAGGCTTTATGTCACCGCACCTCATCTTGTAGTAATCAAATCTAAATAATGAGAAAAACAGGTAGAAAACACAATCACTCGATTCAGGTAAGAAAGGGAACAAAATATATGTAAATAAAATAGAAAAAATAAAAATAAAGATTAAAAGTTTTACTTTGGATAAGAAATTGGAAATTTGAAAAAAGGAGAAAAATACCCATTAGGTGTCTTTTTTGGATGCATTAAGAGGCCTTATGCAACCACGCATCAAAGTCGTGTGCTTTCTCCTCGTTCTCTAATGTCCAAAAGTAATCATCGAGTGGACATGATCCATTGCGTTTGTGCTCGTCAATCTTCTCTTTCTGCTTTTTGTTGGGGACAACCTACATAGATAATGAAACTGGTCATTTAAAAAAACATAATAATTTATTTATTATGAAATATGCTAGCTACCAAGCTAATTGGGGGTTATACAACTGAAAAAGGGAAAATAGTACCTCTTTCGCAACATCATTTGCTATGATGCCTGTTTGAAACTTCGACACATTCTCATTGACACCAGTTAAAATAGCGTCAAATGATGGCCTCGACAACTTAATGTCGTTTTGCTCGAAAACTGGTCCGAATTCGCTAACACCGGGAGGTGAGCCAACTGTGTCCGTGACATCTTCCAACTTCTGATTATAACATTATTTAGAAAGCCAATATGTGATATGCATAGGAGATTTGTAAACTGAATGATATAAACCATTTAAATAGTTTGGTGTGATAATTTAGTGTGAGCAACGTAATTGTATGTGTGTGTGTGTATGTGTGTGTGTGTGTATATATATATATATTAACATTAACATTATTACATAATACGCTGAGTAGGCAAGAATGTTACGATGATAGTCGTTATGATTAATAATAAAAATAAAAGCACAAAAAACAGCGGGATGAAAAATAGAAAAGCAGCGAACTTATTATTCGTTCGAGTGAAATGAATAGATGCCTAAAATCAATTAAAACTGGAAATTAAATGGTTTTAAAATGAGTATACCAAATATAATATATATATATATACATATATATATATATGTATATACATATATGTATATATATATGTATATATATATATATATATATATATATATATATATATGTGTGTGTGTGTGTGTGTGTGTGTGTGTGTGTGTGTGTGTGTGTGTGTGTGTGTGTGTATAACTTCATAGCATATACAACCTGTGAAAAATGTGTAAAAAGAAAGAACACCATAGAAATGTGATAATACTGACTGATAGTGACGCATAATATAATACAAAAAGTGTGATGTACGTTTTCATTCTTCTAGTCATTTGAAACGTGAGCCTGATGAGACATTGTGGTTTGTTTTGTATAACTCTTCACTAGTTCCTCAAATAACTGTGTTGGAACCTCAATATCACCAGGCTCGATATCGTCAAGTGACCGTATGTAGGAGTCTGTTGGTTCGTCATCAGTGTCCTTGAAATATGAGACAGAATGTAGATGAATGGTTATTTTATATAAATTCATGTGAAGAAAAAAGGAATACTAATGTGATATTGCTGAAATATTTATTACAGTAATAGATAGATTCTCAACTTGAGTAACCTTGCCTTTGTCGCAATCCTTGTTTGTGTTAGATAGCACCTTCAAATAAAGATGATTTATTACATATTAATCGTTATTGAAAAAAAAAACACATTGTATCTAGTAAAAATAGACGTTGAACCATAAGATGTTACATAAAGCATAATGCATCCTGTATCGACTGAATCCGAGAAATCACATCGACAGAAAATTCCTTAAAAAGAACTTTAAGTTTCTCCATATCGACCGCAATAGCATTTTATTTACGGACAATTCATCCAACCTGCTACTCAAATCAGTAGGAATGTGAATGTGTCCCGACGAAGAACTTGGTGGAGCATCAGAGCGCACCCACTGGTTGCGACCCTTGAAGAAATCACCCAACTCCAATAAAATCTTCTCCTCTTCTGTTGGAGATATGTTGTTGAACTGCAACGATAAAGGGTGTTATTTTGTCAACATGTGCATGTTCTAATGAATGTATTGGCGTAGACTAATGAACGATAAAACTAAATTGTAATTAAAAAATGTTGATGGTGTTACCTTTCTCGGTGGTAAACTGAGAAAGTTTGCCCTTATGTCCTTGTTCTTTTTTTCACCTATAGACCTTCATTTTAGCATCCTTGGTATTGGCAACTGACCAACAAGCATACACGCTATACCAGTATCATGCTCACATATCTCGTAGAACCACCACTGTAGTGACATGATGAAGCTGCATAATCTGTACATTATGAAACGACTCTGCCCCTTTTGGTAGTTCATCGCAACACTCTTTTCCTTTCCATAACACTGGCCCTTCAAGTGTTCCATCGTGAATCGATAAACTTTCTTGCCCCAAGGATAATCGTTTGCTGCAGCAATATCCAACAAGTCGACGTGAGAACGGTCCACCAACGATGACAACTGAGAGCCAAGTAGGAAATTGACTAGAAGGTGCAGGGAAGCAATCTTGACAGCATCTTCGTCGGTATTGAAATTCCCCATGATGAATCTGTGATGGATGACTTGTCTGGTAAGTGAGTTAAAACGAGCAAAATAATTGTCGTAGGTACCACCAAAAATGTGTTCAGTCACGGACTTGTTGCAAGACCCGTTACACTTCAACCCGGTTATCACGGCAAAATCCTCTATCCCAAACCGAATTATTTTACCATTCAAATCAACCCATGGCTCGTCGTTCCTCTTCTGGGTCACCTCCCTGAACAATAAATTGTGCACTATCTGGGATTGCACTTTCAAAAGCAGTATTGTTTGAACAGTTAACGTTGCGCCATTTTTAGCACTTGTTTAATCTCTATTATAGTAGCTTCAGTGTTGAAGCTATCTACCTTGCCTTCGAAAAAAGGGTTACCCGCTAGGAGTACGTCCCAATCCTTTAACAAAAATTAGATGATCACACGTTATTCAGTATAAAATTAAAATAACTATCATGTGATGTACACAAAGTTTGCAAAAACAACTAATAGACATGTTTTTTAGATCATAACCAATTAAAATACTCAATGTGATATTGTTCAAAATTCAGATCTTAACCAATTAAAAACCCAGACTATGAATTTATACGGTTGTACACACAACAAAAAACATACAAAATCATCAGTTCAACCACTTTATTGTAAAGTTATAAATAAATCGTACACTCGGTGTGTAAACTACATGTTCATATTTGCTAAAAAACTTCATACTAACATAATAGATAAATAATAAACAAAATCATAAATAAAAGTGATTGGTGCAAACATTCATAATAAGAAACCCTATACTCAATGTGCAAAAATGGATGTTAATATTGTTCAAACTTCTAATCATAACCAATCAAATACCAGACTATGAATTCATAAAGTTGTACATACCACCATAAAACAGCCACAAAAAAAAAGTTATAAACAACTCGTATGCTCAGTGTGTAAACTAAGTGTTCACATCTGCTGACTTCGTAAGGATATGATAGACAAATCATAAACAAGTTGAAAAATGACTTGGATATGTAAACTAAATGGTAAGGTTGCTTCAACTTCATAATGGTATGGTCAGACAAGTCATAATCAGAATTTGTTTATATATATATATATATATATATATATATATATATATATATATATAAGCATAAGGTCAATTGCTAAGAGTAATATATAAGAACACACAACAAAAACTATAAGCATAAGGTTGTTAAACTACAATATAAAAAAACAGCAAAAAGCACCCAACATATAAAACTATATGCATAATGTTGTACACACAACAAAAAGCAGCCGATAAAAAAATTCAACCACTTTATTGTAAAATTATAAACAAATCGTATACTCAGTGTGTAAACATACATGTTCATATTTGCTGAAACGTTAATAGTAACCTGATAGACAAAATCATAAACAAAATGAACAATGACCTAGATATTAAACAAACCATATACTCAATGTGCGGAAAATGGATGTTAATATTGTTCAAATTTCTAATCATAACCAATTAAATCCGAAACTAATGAATTTATAAGGTTGTACACACAACCATAAAAGGCCGATAAAAAGGTCCTACTACTTTAGTATAAAGGTTATAAACAACTCGTATACTCAGTGTGTAAACTACGTGTTCACATTTGCTGACTTCATACAGATATGATAGAAGAATCATAAACAAGTTGAAAATGACTTGGATATGTAAACAAACCGTACACTCAATGTGTAAACTACATGGTAACGTTGCTTCAACTTCAATGGTATGGTCAAAAAAATCATAAATCAGTTTATATATATATATATGTATGGTCAACAAAAATCATAATCAATTATATATATATATAATCATAAGGTCACTTGCTAAGAGTAAATGTATAAAACACCACCAAATAATTAATAGACAAAGTGTATAATGAAAATGCAAACTGCG
>BMAC01000110.1:1042746-1068989 GCA_014905375.1 Phtheirospermum japonicum
AAAAACATCGGACATGTGGATAATGCATCAAAACAACAAATTTAAAAAAAAAATTAAAAAACATAAAAATCCTATTTAGATATTAAAAAAATACATCATTAACCCTATCAAGGTATCTGTTCCTATAATATGTTCTAAAGATGTAAAAAAATATATTATCATAGCTTGTGGATTTGTTATTCGAAAAATGCACATCAAATAGTGAACACAACGCACAGTTTAATTTGCACAATTAATAAAATAAAACAACAACAACAACAAGAAATTAATTATAATCTTATAATGGTCGAATAATGAATATTTTTATTACAATAATAATGGAATAAATAACACAATGTTTACAGTAATGCATATATACCAAATCAGTTAAAAACGGTATGTGGGTTTAAAACTAGTTATAGAAATTAAAAACACAAACTAAAAAGAATAAAATCGTGAAAACCTTATGTTTCTATTTCTCCGACATGTCAGAAGTGTGCTTTGGCGGCTTTGTTCCCTTCGCCGGTAGATCGGAATCGCTATCCCTTAAAGCAGAAATCTTCCTCGATCTTTTCCGATTGGCTTTGTAATTTGAAAAAGATTTTTGTTCCTTGGGTTTTTCTTCTTCTGGTATATTCTCATCTAGTGATTTTAGTGATTCAAAAACTGAATCCGATTCCGATGAAGAATTGACCGATACCTTTTTTCCCTTCTCCGCCAACATTTGGAATTTCCGATTCTTAAGTATAACATTCCTCCGATGCTTTAATTTTTTGTATCGAGATCTCTCATCATTGGGTTTTTTGGTATATCTGCAGGGATTCTGGAATATCACGGGATGTCTGCGATGGAGTTCAAAACTGGGTTTGATTTGGGAGATGAAAGGATGGAAGACGTGAGAGAGATGGAATACGGACAGTCGATTCGGCGTGAGAGATGTGGAACAGGGAGAGAGAAATCCGGTTGATTTCAATTCTGAAATTGGGTCAACGCTAATTAATATTAGGTCTATTATTTTACATTAATGAAATATTTGATTTATTTTATATCAATTCTAAATATTTTAAATATTGGTATCGTTCAACTAGATATCTCGTATTTTTGTGAATATTTTTAACTCACCTCGTAAAAAGACAAATAAATATGGTAGATGTGGAACAATAACTAACTAGGATTAAAATGGAAGAAAACAAATAAAGATAGTATATTGTGTCATTTTCTCAACTCCAAATGCGCTGCAAGATAGGAAATCGGGTCGGGACCCTTCTGCGACGGGTCAAAGCAAGGAAGCTTGGGTTTTTCTGCATGGGGAACCCTAACGGCTGAATGAAGAGGCGCAGAAAAGAGGATCATGCAAAGCCGAAGGAAACGGAGCAACCGCTGCAAGGGCCATGGGTTGGTGGGCCAGGAAATCGGAAAGCAGAAACTGGGAACGGGAAAAAAGGCGTCATTCGTGACAGATGCAGACGTCGGCGCGGGCTGGGGTTGTGAGAGTTGCGGCGGAAAGGAAAACTGCAGGGTGTGTGTGTGACAGATCGGCTGCGTGGATTGTGGCCGTGCAGGAGACGACGAAGGCGCCGGAAGTGGGCCTGCAAGAGTGGACGGAAAATGTTTCTAGCCGTGCGGCTGTTGAGGCGTGAGTTTCTGTTGACCGGAGAACAGAGCATGGGGTTGCTGCGGAACCGTAACCGGGCGGAGGTGCTGCACTACCGGCGGCAGGTGGTAGGAATCCGGTGGCATGGCGAAGACGCCGTGATCTCGGCGAGTAGTCGATTAGGTCGAAAAAAACTAGGAGAGAGAACAGAGGTTTTCCATCGTTTTTTCATCCTTAGATCTAAAAACTATGAACATACCAATTTCTCATAGCAGTACGTCTATTTCACAACACTTCTTTATTTTTTCTCTGTAATTCATTGTGTGTATATGATGAGATTACTTTGAATGCCTAAAGTTCAATTTTAACAATACATCAACACACACAAACATGTAAACGGAAATTTCCCCAAAAAACAAAAAAAATACTACTCGTGTCATTTTGAATATTAAAATTCTGAATTTTAATATATTATTATATTTTTAAATATATTTGATATCTACAACTGAAAATAAAAAATTCTAAATCAATTAAAAAAAAATCTTACTGTTCGAGTTCACAACACAATCTATTGTAATTGTTTGAATGGTTTATAGCTGTTTAATAAGCTATTAATACTACCTCTTACTTTTGTGTATGAACGTTTTGCCCGCGTGTATTAATGAATAATAAATATGAAATGGTAAATAATAAATACTAATTTTATATTTATGTTTTTTGTGAATTTATTGTCAATTAGTAGTTATTTATTATTCATCTTATTCATATCTTATATATCCGTTACTTCTGAGTCTAGATCTTTTTCAACATGGATCTTAGTAGTGTGTTGTGTTGGCCTTAATAAGGTGGTACTGATGTCAGTGAATTTTAGTATATGCATAACTCTAATTTGTTTGGCAATAACCAAATCACGAGTTGTTTCATTAGATATTCCAAGCACTGAAACTTGAAAGGTTGATAATAGTAAATAAAGTTGAAGCCAAAAAATATATGAAGTTTGTGTATGTTCAACAAATAACAACGTGTAAACATAATCAATATATAACGACTAATTAAACAATAACAATAACCCAATGTACGTAAAAACGACCCGACAAATATTCGAAAAACAAATTAATAATGGATATAATAATTAATAAATAAAAGTTGTATACCTTTTGTCGTGAGGACTCAGAAGGGCCTTTTTATACAAAGAAACGACGATCGACGATACATCAATCATAGCACACCAACATTCTTAAACCGCGATATTTTAAACACATGTAGTTTGAGAATCGAAAAAGCAAAGCACAATCACAATCCCTCAGATTTCTAGTGGGACATAGAAAATATCTAAAGATATTTGAATCGGACTGACGAGCATGTTTTTGGATTTCTTGTGGTGAGGGTAATGAAAGACTTTGAGGCTGCCGAGTAAATATAAAAGAGTGTTTATATTGTGATTTCTTAAGTGATATATTTATTGCTACTTATGTGCTTGAAAACCTAACCTAAGGAAAATAAGATAAATCGAGAGCCAATAAACAAAGCGTGGGTATTTACAATTTTCCTTTTCTTTTCTTTTTTGTGGGGGATTTAATAATTTTACATTATTAATTTTGTGAAAAATAAATTATATACTTGGTAAATATGCTTAAATATTACATTATTGGACAGAAAAATAATGAGATAAATGCTCAATCGTGGGTTTGAATGGAGAATTTGAATATTTGTTGTATTACAAATAATAAATAAATGGTTTTAAAGCATTCTGTTTCATAAAACTAAAAACTTTGTCTGTATATAATTGAGTTTTTCCTAATGCAGATATCTTGTAAATTAATTTTAACTAATTAATAATTTGATTTATAAAAGACTCAGAATTGCGTAAAAATATTCATGTTAATTTCTTACCATAAATCAGAAATCCATTTACACCATTAAGAAACCGCCGTTGATGCATTTACCATTAACAAGCAAAAATCGTGATCAACTCCTTAATTAAATTACAATATTTCACCAAACTTATGCATTTCCACAAAAATATATAAAAAAAGGCGGGAAGATTTAACAAATCCACTTGACCTCTTTTATTAAATTACAACTTTTATTTTATTCTCTTGGTGTTCATCGATCACATATTTCTTAGTATTAAACTTTTTGATTCATATAAATGTTAATGCATTCTATTGAAGAATTATTAGGTTGTTTCAACAACGGATTTTACTGATGGTGTCTATTCTTTCTGGACACACAAAATAATTAAATAAGAAGTATGTGGGCGCATAACAAAAAATAAAATAAAAACAACTTGTTCGATGCACATTGTAACGCTACAAAATAAATACATGGGTTTTTATCGGTTAGGTCAAAAATTAAAGAACCATAAATCATTTACACCAAACGTTATTTTATATGTTCTTTTATATTTAACTTATATACATACATTATAAATTTACCCTAAAACTAAATTAATACAAACCATCTTCTATAAATTCCTAAATTCAGGCAAAAATTATATGGACACAAACGTTTATTCTCTGATTCGATATATGGTTCTACATGTCATTACAATTCACACCATTTCCAAAATACAATTCACACGATTTCCAAAATTTCGAATTTAATACTTTCCTTTACAATATGAAAAACTTCGTACTAATTTAACGGGATATGAGAATTTCATACTAATTTGGAAAAATCTTTAGAATTTCATACTAGTTTAACGGAATTTGATTGATCCTTTTAGGATATGATTGAGTTTCTTTCATAGAATTGAATTTCAAATACTTATTTTTTTTTCTTTGTTAACGGTCATGATTGAATTTCATACTCTCTTCTTATAAATTTTCATATTTTTTTTCTCTGTTAACGGGCATGATTGAATTTCATACTCTCTTCTTATAAATTTTCATACTTATTTTTTTTTCTTTGTTAACAGGCATGATTAAATTTCATACATGTCTTTTTAGAATTTTTAGAATTTCATAAAATTTCATCCCGCACAATTTTATGAAATCTAAAAATCCATAGAAACAAATATGAGATTCTTAAAAAAATATGTATGAAATTCAATCATATCCGTTAAAAAAGTATGAAAATCTATAAGAAAAGAATATGAAATTAAATTTTATGAAATATAAAAAAATAAAGAAAAGTATGAAAATCTATAAAAAGAGGGTATGAAATTAAATTTTATGAAATATACTCGGCTGGAACGCCGGTTCATCAGGGTTTACAGTTTCGGCTGACACCGGCGTTTCGTCGTCCTTTTGACGAATTCATCTTCGTCGTCCTGTTGCCGAATTCATCTGAGTTCTGTTGCCGAATTCATCTGAGTTCTCATTTTCGCCTGAGTGCTATTGTTTTCGCTCACAAGCAGAGTCTCTATACTTATTTCGTTATTGGAGTTCATAAAAAACGCAATCAACATCAATGTAAAAGAAAAACGAAGAGGAGCCATACTGAAGAATTACAGCGTCAATATATATATGGAGAAAGAGCGATATAATCCGATATAGTCTTGTTTTTAAATAAATGACAGCGTTGATATATAGAGAGAGCGTGATATAGTCATGTTTTTTAAATTTCCAATCTTCGATGATGGCCAAGTGAATCAGTTTTCGCAAGGCCCTGTCCAAGTCCAAGTCCAATCCAATATGAATCGACAGATTTTTTTTTTTTCTTTTAAACGGTAATTGAGAGAAAATATTGAACAAACACGCACACATGTAGGATCGGATTGGCACTCCAAAATCTGATAAGTTTATCCTATTATTTTTTTGGATAAATATAGACATGTTTGAAAAGATAAAAATAACTCTCTTATAAAATTGATTTGAACATTAAAAAAGAAAAATACATCTTCTTCCTTTCAAAATTTTCAAGAGCCACCTCAATACAAAACCCAATAATGAAGGATGCTAGTGTAAACAAAATGAATGATACAAGTTTTCTCTACAATTTTCAGTGTTACAATAATCACATTGCCTATTTATCATAAATTGATTTATTAGGGTTCATTGTCGCGATTGTGTTGAAACTGGTAATGATGAATATAAACAATTTGTTCGGAAAAAAAAAACGAACATTATCATAATTTCTGTCAAAAAACAGACTGTTTTCGAACATGGATTTCAAGTTCGAGATCTGGTCCGAACAATTTTATTTTTTTGTCTAAAAAACGGAGTGTTCTAAAAAACTCCGAATATTAGACATTTGTTCTATAAAAAATTTCGAACATTACACATTTGTTCAAAAAATAATTCGAACACTCCTTCATTATTCGTGAAACCAAAGTCGAACCCTACGGTAGTCCAGATTTTTTTTTCAAATTTTATTTGGAGGAACACCAGTTTTACATATAAAAGACTTACCCAAGATGTTTGATTGCTTATTATGATTCATTTCTTCTTGGGGTTTTTTTTTTCAAAATATTTCGGAAAAAAAACTCTTCATTTTTTGCATTTTTTTCTCGTTCTTTTCTTATTGCTTTTCTGTACGTTTTCTTCATTTTTTTCCTTTGTTTTATTTTATAATTTTTTTGTTTATATTATATATTAGATAGGGGTAAAGTAGGGAGTTTATGAGGTTGATTTAGTAAAACTTTAATATATTAAAAATATTATTGGGGTGTTCTCATCCATGAAAAATTATTAGATAGACCCAGGTGCACCAAGTCCCACATATAAAATCCAACTTCAGATTTTTTCACGCGCTTTTCATTATATTTATGAAATCCTATTTTCATCATCAGAATTTTTAACGCTCTTCACAAAAAAATCCATCGCCCAAAAGTCCAGCGATTCCAGTCGAATAATATTCCATCACCGGCGGTCCCCATCGAATTTAACAGCACTGGCGATCGCCATCGAATTTAACATCAACTAATTGTGATTTTTTTTCTTCGATACTCATCGAATTGGCTTCAAAATATCATCGAAACAAGCGCTGTTCCACCGCCAAAAAATAAATCTTTCAATTCCAATGGACGTGATCGGTTCGAGTGTAAGTTATTTTTGAGGTTGATTTATTTTTGTATTCAATTAGGTTTATGCTATTTCTATTTTTGTTGCTGCATTTCTTCCGATTTGTCTCTCTCCTGCAAATATTCCGGTTTCTAGTGCGAGTTCAAATAATCATGAAAATAGTTCCATTACAGGTTTATGATTTCTACTTTTTACGACTTATGAAAGGATGTGATGATATGTGAGTATGAATGTGATAATATGTGAATTTGTATGTGATGATATAAGAGTAGTAATATGTGATGCTATACAGAAGCAATATGTGATGATATATAAAAGCAATATGTGATGATATATGGTATTTAAATGTGATGATATGTGAAATTTGTATGTGATGATATATGAGCAATAATATGTGATGGTATATGGAAGCAATATATGATGATATGTGAAAGCAGCATGTAATGATATGTGTAGTTAAATGTGATAATATGTGAAATCTATATGTGATGATATACGAGCAATAATATGTGATGATATTGTCATGGATCAGGAATGGTCTTCGGTTAATTGGGAAATTAGGGCACAAAGTGATTTTGGGGAGGAAATGAACAAGCTGCACGATGGGAAAGAAAGAAGAAATAAGCCAAGCGGGTTGGGTCGGTTGTACCCGTTCAGAAGAGGAGCGAATTACTGGGTGGAGCCCCGACATATGACATAATCTGAGTCTTAGATTTCATTTAATCAATTAGAACTTAGCCATCCATTTATGATGTATTATTTGAGAGTTTGTTATGAGATGACCGGGTTTTGTGGATCAATGAGCATGTCACATTATTTATGTTTGAGGAAGGAACCAAAAAGAAGCAAGCAATTAATTACAATTTCACAATTACGCTCTCTCTCTCTCTCTCTCCCCAAGTAATCTTCTCCTTTCTATCTATCTTCCTATCAGCAAAATTAATACATATTACAATTCCCAGAATTACATATCAAATTAGGAAATACAACATATATGTGAATGTAATAGATGATGATATGTGAAACCAGAATGTGATTATATGTGTAGTTAGATGTGATGATATGTGAAATATGTATATGATGATATACGAGTAATAATATGTGATTATATGTGAAAGTAATATATGATGATATGTGGTAGTACTATGTGATTTTTAATGTTATGATGTGTGACATTTGTATGTGATGATATGTGGCAGTAATATATGATGATATGTCTCAGTAATATGTGATGATATGTGGTAGTAATATGTGATTAATATTTGAATAATTTTTCCTTTTGGTTTGTTTATTTTTGTAGTGAATTCCATTGTTGGTGATATTCAGTCACTCGAGAGAGTAATGCGGGATGATGATTTGGTTGACATTATAGTAAATACCGTTGACGAGGTTTATAATTTGTACAATGATCATGTGTATAGGATTGGGTTTAGTGTTAGGAAGGGGAAGGATATAATATGAGGGTCGATGGCTCACTTTCGATGAAAATATTTCTTTGTTCTAAGGTTGGTAAGAAACAAGTTTAAAAAAAAGGGAAAAAGATTCTTTGCCACCTGTACTGGTAGCGTTTTTATGGTTTGCAACCTAATATTTTTTCTGTTGTTATTAACAACCCAAAGTATGCGGGTTTTGCTCTTTGCAACCTTCAGGCTATTTTTCATTCAAAAAATGGTTGAATCGAAGCACGTAAACCTCATGTCTCATTATAAAAACATGAAAACATTGTCCAACATAATAATTGGTGATGAGGCATGATGTTTACGTGCTTCGATTCAACCATTTTTTGAATGAAAAATAGCCTGAAGGTTGCAAAGGGCAAAACCCGCATACTTTTGGTTGCTAATAACAACAACAAAAATATTAAGTTGCAAACCATAAAAACGCTACAAGTACAGGTGGCAAATAATTTTTTTCCCTAAGAAAAAAGTAGGTCTTATACCAAATTAGATGTTAGAACAGTTTGTCCTTCTTTTATTCAGTTTGATATTGATCGTAGTTGTTTGTGGGTTGTTACTGCACATAAAAATGAGCACAACCATGCGTTATGTCCACCTATCTCTAGTCATCTTCTTCCACCTCATAGGCAGATTTGTCCGACTCAATTTGCTTATCTTAAAGAGTCAAGAAAAATGGTGTTGGTGTGGCCGATGGTGTACGAGTTTTAAAAAATCAGTTCGGTGGTTCACCATTTTTTGGTTTTAGTACTAGAGATGCGTATAATGCGTGAGTAAATCGAACGTATTTGATGGTACTGATTCCAATACATTAATTCAAAGTCTTAAAAATAGGCAAGTTAACGAGAATGACTTTTTCTTTGATTTTGAGGTGGATAGCGAGTCTAGGCTGTGTAGTATTTTTTGGAGAGATGGGCGTATGCAACAGGATTAGGAGTTATTCGGTGATTTGTTGGTGCATAATACTACGTATATCGCACTAAAAATATAATATGATTTTTGGTCCATTTGTCGGTATGAACCATCATGGTAAGAACGTGATGTTTGGGTGCGAATTTTTAATGAATGAGAGAATCGAGTCATTTGAGTGGTTGTTTGGTGCTTTTTTAAGATCTATGAGCGGTAATCATCTGACTACAATTATGAACGACCAATATGCTGCCATGGCTGCTACTATTTCCAAGGTTTTCCCCATGTCACGGCATTGACTCCGTGTATGGCATATTGGGGAAAACTCAAAGACAAACATCAGGTCGCTAAGAAATCAAAAGGGCTTTATTGACCTTTTCAAATATTTGCTCAAGTATGTGGAAATAGAAGCTGAATTCCAGTTCTACTGGGACAAGTAATTAAAAATATTTATTTTCTTGTTCTTACGATGAATATGGATGTTGAGTATATATGTTTAAATTATGTGTTAATTTTTATTCATTATACGTGATATCAATATCCGATGATATTTGGTTGGAGTATAACGTATGTTATGTGGCTCTAATATGTGATGATATTTGATAGAGATACAGATTTTGGTTTTTGCTGATGATATATGCCCAACATATTAGATGATATGTGGATCTAATATGTGATGATATCTGACATAAATCCAGGGTTTATGGTTGAGTTTCTCATTTTTATAAGGTCAGGATTTTTGATTTTTGATGATAATATGTGGGAGTAATATGTGTTATGCGGCTAGAGTGTGTGATGATATGTAGCAATAATGTCAAATGATAACTAAAAGACATTCATGATTTTTAGGGTTTTGCTTTTTGTTGATGATATGTGGCAGTGATATGTGACAGTAATGTCTGATATCCTATGTTTTCAGGATAGTTACAAATTATGGATGCCAAGATAAATCTTGATTATTAAGGCTTTATGATATAAGAGCAACATGGTGTCCTGCGTTCAACAAGAATTGATTTTCAAGTGGCATGTTATCTTCTCAAAGAAGTGGTGCACAAATCATGCGCTTACAAGGAAATTATCTAACGATCAAGTAACCATGGTGCTCCCCGTTGGACCCTTTTCTTATCCGCGATGTTGTCAAATACGAAGAGCGTAACCTTATCATGCAGTGGCTTGTATGAGAATTGCCTTTTGGGTTCCATAGTTTTTTGAACAGACTAGCCTCTGATCGAACCTAATCACAAGTAGGGCCACGATCTTACCAACTAGACACAATGCGGTGTCGAATTCATCAGAAGTGATAATGTCCATGTGTATTGATGTACTTTCTATCTGACACAGGGATAAATAAATTCTCAAAATCCTCCGCCATAACTAATATCTGGTTCAGATTAAAGCGGAAGAGGGCATAAGGTCATAACTGAAAGTCCTAGCACCGCAATCAGAGTGAACAAGCGACGAGATCTGCCAAAAAAAACAAACGTAAATATAACTTAAAGAGATAAGGGGTGGGAGAGTTGGAGTAAAGGAACAGAACGATTCAATCAAGGAGGAGTTCCATGAAAGAAGGGATCAAGGTTGAACCTGACGGCATAGTCAGAGAAACACTGGAACAGACAATAATATTATAAATCTAACACACGAGATTTATGCTAGCTAAATATATTAAAATAAATCTTGTTTCAAAAATTAAGATTTTCAAAGATTCATTTCCAATTGTATTTTTGTACAAAAATATTAAAATCATATTTGGTCATTTTCTCAAATCTCATCACAATTTGAAAGCGAAAACTTAATGAGCTAATTAGATTTGATAAAAGTGGTTCAGACTTCAAATTATAGGGTCGGATTGGTTGAGTTGATAACAGCTGATAGCTGATAACTGGTTTAAATTAGTGCTTGATAAATTAGATGATTAAAGTAATTGATTGAAGGTTAATTTACCACTATATACATGATTGAGAAATATAAAATATTATACATAAAAAATAAGAAAAATAAAAAATAAAAGAAATAAATTATAATAATTAATAAAACTTTACTTACGACTAATAAAAATATTTTTGTAAAATATAAAGTAATATATTAGTTTATAAGTAAGATATTTTTTACAATATAAAAAGATAAAAAAAAAAAGAATATTTTCAATAAGGTAGGAGCTTATTAGAAAAAATTAATATTTGTAACTTTTTGAACAGGAGCTTATTAGACAAAATAAGATATTATGAGCTTATTCTTAATTCTTACCAAACAATCTAAAAGAGTTTATTGAGATAAAATAAGTAATAAACACTTTCAACAAACACAACCAAGTAGGCCATAATATGCCAACTTTCAGCACAATTTCCAGCTTGCATTCTCAATATTTTAGCACTAATTTAGTAGTAAATAAATTAATAACTATGCCAAGATTCCAAATATTAGACTATCTCCAACAGCTTCTCTATAATGGCTCATTGACTATTTTAGGAGGCAAATGCATTAATATAGCTCCAACAGGCTCCCTATAAGCCCTTCCTAAAATAGAGAGCTCCCTTTTTCTTACTTGAGCTCTCTACAAATAGGAGCAACTTTGTCTCCCTATTACTCTATTACTCGATAGTCCTGTATTCCATTTTCGTCCCACAAAAATAGTTTAGTTATTATATTTAACATATCATTAAATTTCTATTTCACACATACCCTTAATTAATATTTTTGAAATACTAATTTAGGAAGGGCTAATTAATATTTTACATGGTAAATTGAAAATTGATGCTTACAATGTAAAATCTTACTATTCCAATAACAAATATACTAATTGCAACACTGATTTTTATAAGTATTAATTGATATAAACTACTAATTTATTAATTTGTGTGAAATCAAACGCATGACTATTATTTCGGAACAGTGAATATTTTTTTTACTTTTATTTAAATTGACTCCCTATTATTTTAATTATATATATAATAAAATATTTATAAATAAGAAGTCTATTGAAGTAAAATTGGAATAGGAAGTCATTGAAATAAAAACTAACCACGAGTAAGAAGTCTAATATTGTAAAATAAGAGAGAAAATTTAAGAAAATAGAGAGCGAAATTTATGGAGTCTGACAAGGAGATTGTTTCCGATCTTTATTCAGTCTCTCTCGCCAATTCCGACCTTAAACGCCGGCCCATCCACCGTGGGCCGCGGCTTGTTATTCACAAGAAGGTTCAAAACACCGGTGCTCGGGTATGTATCATATGCCAACACACTGTACAATAAAATTGGTTATTTTTAAACTCGTATTTATTTGTGTGTTTTTTTTTTTTTGGCTGTCAAAGGTTGCGACTTTATCGGGTATAATGGCGAAACGGAGACGCGGGTTGTGTTCAAAAGAAAATAGTGAGGTGAATTATTGCTTCCTGTATAGAGTTTCATGGCTTTATTGGATTTATTTTTTGTCCAATGCTACATTTACCTGCCTTCACTTTACAATTCATTTATTTATTTTTCTTAAATCATGTTTTGCTAGGGTTTATCCAAATTCACATAAATTTAAGAAGAAAAAAGAGATTGGAATTTGTTTTCTTTAATTCTAATTAGATGATTTATTTGTATTATGTTTGTTTCGTTGATTTGCAGAGTGGGGATCAACACTGTTCAGTTGACCGCATTAGCATGCTTCCAGATGAACTATTGTTGTCCATATTGTCCCACTTGCCTTTTAAGGAAATCACTGCTGCTAGCATAATCTCTCGTAGATGGAGATACTTCTGGACATTCGCACGCGCGCTAGATGTCGATGGCATGACATCATTGCTGAGGGTGGGTTATACAGTAAGAAAACGAGAATCGAAGCTTAATAGAGAAAGGTCGAATTACGTCAGATGTGTTAATCGTATCATATCATTACATAAGGAACCCACCATTGACGAACTTCGATTATTCTTTAATTTGAATAAAACTTACGAAAATTCAATTGATAAATGGTTTAGATTTGCTCTAGCTAGGAAAGTTCAGAGGCTTGAGTTGAATCTGACAGATGATGCGTGCACGAGAAGCCGCAGATACCATGAGTGTTATACTTTTCCATATGAACTTCTATGTAATAGTTCACATTCAACTAATTTCAAGTATCTGAAAAAGCTATCTATGAATTATGTGAATGTGAACGGTGAAGCAGTGGAGTTCATATTACGCATATGTCCTCTTCTTGAAGACTTATCCATTTCTCAATCTGGTGAACTTACCGATCTGAAGATAATCGGGCCATTTTCGTCCTTTAAACGCTTAGAAATAAGCTTGTGCCACAACCTTAATTCGTTTGAGATCCGTGATGTGAATCTTGTTTATTTGAATTACAAAGGCTCAAAGATAGTACATTTTGTTCTCGAGAATGTTCCTTTGCTTGTCAACGTTTTTATTGGTGGAATGATAACTGGAGACATGGAACATGTGTTTTCGCTGCTTTCGAGATACATCCCGAAGTTAGAGATACTCTCGGTAGATATTTTGGACATTTTTCATTGGAAGGTAAGATTATGATACCTGTTGTTGCTGGTATGTTATTTTCAAGTTTTTTGATCTTTTCTAAATACTCGACAGGAACCTAGACTGTATATTCCAGCTGTGAAAATGATCAAACTCAAGCAGTTGGTGGTGAAAGTTTGTGTGATTGGTGACCACTCTTTCATGCAGCTAACTAATTTATTGCACGTGTCACCTTACTTGCAATTATTTGTATTAAAGGTAAGTAATTTAATTATGTTTTGAATTCTTTGTTAGCATAGTGTGCATCTTATATATTACTTGCATGGCATTTTAATAAAGTTTCATTGATTATTTCTAGTCATACAAAGGGAAGTGGAGAATGTATTTGTTTGTTCATTTTAATATTATGCAGATAGCAAAGTTAAGTGTCCCTTTTTTTCCTGCCAATTTCACTTTACTTTTATTTATGAAATTGCTTGTTGAGTTTACTGCTTTGGATCATGTATTCAAGATTATTGTGCCTTGTTTTATACTGTGGATAGTAACACAAGGCTTTGATTATAATTCTCAATAGCTTACTCGTGAAATATGCACACTTACAAGACTTATTTATAATATTCAAGAGCTTATAAATGCAATTGGTGATATCATTTTATAGTTTGTGATTAGGTGAAATGGCATAAATCTTGACAAATCCTTAGCCATCTTGAATCCCATCTGTAATGTTGTATTGCCACCATTGTGCCTTTTTATTTTTATATATTATTTAATTTTTGTAGGCATCACACAGTGGACCAGAGTTCGTGGAGAGGAAGGCTGAAATGGTTCAGGGTTCATATGCTCACCTCAAGGAGATAAAGTTTGAGGGATTTTGTGGTGTCATAAGTGACCTAGAATTGGTTATGCATTTCTTGAAGAATGCCACTTCACTAAAGAAAATTGTTATTGATCCGAGGCAACCCTGCCTGTCTACTTATCATTGTGCATTTAAGTACGGTGATAAGCTAAAGCATGGACGTACTAAGGAAGAAATGGATGCAAGGACTCGTGCAATGGAGCAACTTACAAACAAAGTGCCTCGGAATATAATTCTCGACATACTATAGTTAGTTGTTTGTTTTTATACTATACCATTGTACGGACCAGGTAGTCACTTTTTAACCATTAGATCTTGTTTAAATTCAGTCAAATCCATAATTTTTTTTTTTTTGTTGTTGTTGCAAATGGAGAAACATTTAAATGCATTTGTATATGGGTCGGTAAGAGCTGTACACCTATTTTGAATTTAATATATAATATTTTATCTATATTACCTTAGTCATAGAGAGAGTATACCATGGACCCAGGTGCACCTTGTAAGGTACACCCTGTAATTTAACTTATCATCGTATATAGCTGGCATATATCATCACATGTAACTATTACATATCATCACATATAACTGATACATATCATCGCAAGTCTAAAATTTAAAATCGTATAATTAAAAAAAATAAACCTAAAACAAAAAATTAAACCCTAAAAATGGACAATTAATCCTTAAAATAAAAAATTAAACCTTGAAATTGAATATTAAACTGTAAATCCTAAATTTCTATCATATATCATCACATATAACTAACACATATCATCACATATAATTACCACATATCATCACATATAACTGGCAGAATGATAAATTTTTGTCGGGACCCTAAAATGGAAAATTAAATAAAAGAAATAAAAAACTAAACTTTAAATGAGATATTAAACCCTAAAATGGAAAATTAAACCCTAAAACGGAAAAGTAAACCCTAAACTCTAAACTTTGGACACATATCATCATGTATAACTACCATATATTATCACGTATAACTATCACATATCATCACATATAACTATCATATATCATCACGTAGAGTGCACCTAGTAAAGTGCACCCAGGTGCATCTAATAAATTGCCTTAGTCATAGAATTAAAAATATATAATTTTTTTTGGAAATTGTTAAATATCCTCCAAATAGTGGTATATTTGTCAATTAGTTTTAGACCCAATTTTAAGTCAATTGCTTTTCACTTTTGTCAATAAAAATACCACAAAACCATTATTATGATAAAAAGCAATAATAATAAATCAAAAACAAACAAATGAACAACAACAACAACAACAACAACAACAATAATAATAATAGTAGTAATAATAGTAATAATAATAATAATAATAATAATAATAATAATAATTGGACTGCATGGTGGTTGCCACTACCGGCCAGATATTTCTGGTTTCGGCGACATTCGAATCGTTGGTCTTTAACTCGACCTTGTAATTCTTTTTTGGGCAAAAACAATTCTTAGTATATGTCTGAACATTTCTTATTTAATGTTCGAAGTTTTTTAATTCGATGAAAAAATTATTTACTTGATTGTGAAAATTTCTTACTTGATGCGCAAATGTTGTTATGTATTTTTTACTTATTAAATACAAATTCTTTAGCAAATTATTGTTATTTATTTTCTTACTTAATACAAAATGAATAATTTCTAACTTTATAGTGAAATTTCTTATTTTAAGTTTTTTGGACAAAATAAAAACATTACGGGTTAATATACTACTACTACTACTAATAATAATAATAATAATAACAATAATAATAATAATAATAATAAAATACCACAAAACCATTACTATGATAAAAGGCAATAATAATAAATCAAAAATAAAATACCACAAAACCATTACTATGATAAAAAGCAATAATAATAAATCAAAAACAAACAAATGAAGAACAAAACAACAACAACAACAACAACAACAACAACAACAATAATAATAATAATAATAATAATAATTGGACTGCATGGTGGTTGCCACTACCGGCCAGATATTTCTGGTTTCGGCGACATTCGAATCGTTGGTCTTTAACTCGACCTTGTAATTCTTTTTTGGGCAAAAACAATTCTTAGTATATGTCTGAACATTTCTTATTTAATGTTCGAAGTTTTTTAATTCGATGAAAAAATTATTTACTTGATTGCGAAAATTTCTTACTTGATGTGCAAATGTTGTTATGTATTTTTTACTTATTAAATACGAATTCTTTTGGATTATTCCCCCCCCCCCCCAAAAAAAAAATCTTACTTAATAGCAAATTATTGTTATTTATTTTCTTACTTAATACAAAAAATACAAAAATGAATAATTTCTAACTTTATAGTGAAATTTCTTATTTTAAGTTTTTTGGACAAAATAAAAACATTACGAGTTAATATACTACTACTACTACTACTACTACTACTACTACTAATAATAATAATAATAATAATAACAATAACAATAACAATAATAATAATAAAGACTCTGTTTTCAACACTTATATAGCAATTTCATAAGATCACAGAGGATTAGCTTTAAAGGATCTTTTGTGGAGGACTGGCAAGAGCTACCAAAGTGCAAGATTTTAACCAGGCCATGTATAAGTTAAAAGCAATAAATACATCTGCATATGAGTGGTTAGTACAAAGGCCAGCCCATCAGTGGTCAAAATCACATTTTACTTGTCATTCTAAATGTGATATGTTGTTGAATAATTTGTGTGAGAATTTTAATTCTCTGATCTTGAGAGATAGGGAAAACCTATATTGACTACGCTTGAGACAATCAGATTGATTTTGAAGAGAATTTACACAAAGAGGGATAAGTTGGCTGCTTTTCATAGGAAGTTATGCCCCACAACCTTTAGTATGCTAGAAGAACTGAAGAAGAAGTCAGTGAATATGTGCCTCGCTATAATGAAGAGGATAAGCTTGAGATAGAGAGTGGGGGTTTAAAAAAGTTCAATCTTCACCTGAAAGACCAAACATGCGCCTTCAACAAATGGGAACTCACTGGAATTCCTTGCGAGCATGCAATTTCAGGGTTGTATTTCATGGGGCTAACTCCAGAAGATTATGTTGCCTACTGGTACAAGAGAGACAATTCTGAAGATATATGGACATGTCATGGGAACCATGAACCCTGCTGATCAGTGGCCTTATGTGGATATACAACCACTGGTACCTCCTTCTTATAGCAAAATGCCTGGTAGACCAAAGAACAATTAAAGGAAGACACAACCAGATGAAGTTACAAAACCTCAAGGAAAAAAAAAAGGGAAAACGCAAGTGAAGTTAAGTAAGAAAGGTCGTATAATGACTTGTTCTACATGCCATAATCCCAACCATAATACTACAGGCTGTCCACATAAGAAGGAAAAACATCAAAATAGCCTAGGATTGGATATTCCTGCCCCAGTTGCAAACAAACAGCAGCAACCAAAAACAAAGGTAAACTTATTCATTGTCCTAATTAAAACACTTTTTTCTTGCATGATTCTACCTAATTAAACAACTTATAACTTCTTCTTATTTTTTATTTTTTATTCTTTTTGCTTTATAGGGAAGAAAGAGGAAGCTTAAGTATATGAATGATGGTGTATCTTGTGAAGATGTCAATATGAAAAAACGAAAGAAGCCGCCTTCTTCCCTACGGCTTTGTCGGTCATCGGCCAGATTTCTGGCGGCCCTCTCGCCTAATTGACTTGATCAGATCCCTACACTATGCACGTCTTCCTCAGATCAAGACCCGCCAAGCAAGGGCTCCACCTCCTCGGTTCCAGCGCTGCCCACTGGTTCGGCCGTTTTTTGCGCAGCGACGGCTACGCCGATGCCCTCCACTGGCCTGGCGACCACCACAACTCTTCTTCCGACTGTCCCTACGAAATTCTTTCTTGGAAATATCCCGACGGCTAGGGTTCCTCTACTTGCTGCACAAGCATATCCTCAACGTGCAGCAAACCCTAATCTGCTCAATGCGATGAGTGCTTCCCCTCCGGCGGGCTCCGCTGCCCCATGTTGCTGCCTTCCAGATGTCTCAAGGCCCCATACTCAACTTCCAGTGCCATGGTTTTCTGATTTAAACACCATCCCTGGGAGCTCCGATCCACTGGTCGTCACACGGGTTATGCCGTCAATTGATGTGCCTCTCTCGTGGCCAAGTTTGAATTCTGTTTTTCAGGGTCTGCCCTCGCTCCCTGCGATGCCTCACCGATCTACTGGGACCACTTCTGTGATGCCCGCTGGTTGTTATAATACTTCGACGTACACGCCCGCTTCACAGGCTTTCCCCTTGTTCGAGATTTCCAGCACAAATCGACCTTTGACGTCGACACCTTTTCCACAGCCTGCTCTTTGCTTCCAACCGGTTGTATCCTTACCTTTTGCCGTCAACCCACAGGCTTCTTCCCAGTTTGCTATGCGTTCTCATTCGGCTCCCACTTCGCAACCGGATAGCAACCTTGAGGCTACCCCCAAGCAGCCCACTTTCGCCCAAATTATGGATGGCCGCGTTCCAACCTATCCTTCTCCAAGGAAAAAAGGCGAGTACTTCTCAGTTACCATTGACGAACAGCTTTACCAAGACCGTGTTGCCTGGTTACGAGGGTCTCTTATTGGTCGCTTAATACATGTGAAGGGTTCGAAACCGCTCTCGCTTGATAAACTTAAAACTTTATTACAAGACGCATGGAAAACCAACGCTTCTTGGCAATTTGTCCCGCTCGATAAAGGATTCTTCAACATTTTGTTTTCCGCTGCCGAGGACAGGGACCGAGCTTTCGTGAAACCCTCTTGGAGGATTGGCTCGGCCATTTTTTGGCTCTCTCCATGGACTTCGGATTTTAATCCTTATAAGGTATCCTCGAATACGTCTCAAGTTTGGATACGTATTTATGAACTTCCGATTGAGTATTGGGATCGATCATTTATATTGAATATTGCTAGTATGGTTGGTTCTCCATTGCAACTTGATGATCGTTCCGTTAACGGATCAGTTGGTCACTTTGTGCGTGTACTTGTAGAATTGAACCTCAATGATGGGTTACAAGAGACGGTTATGATTGAGAGAGCGGGTCATTGTGGTTATGTTTCCATTGGTTATGAAAACTTGCCTATGTTTGCTCGATTTGTAAGAATATTGGCCATTCCGTTGGAATGTGTACCTCCTTGAAGCCTCAGGTGGATAAACAGGCACCCGCTGACTCTTGGCAGAGAGTTAATTATTCAAATAGATCCTGTCGACGACCGGTTTCCAATGATCGCCAAGAACCACAACGACAAGAGTTTCAAAAGAAACTGAATACCATGCAAGCAAATAAAGCCTCTAAAACCTCTACTTCTACTTTGATTTCAAATGCTTTTGACGTTTTGAATAATGGTGATTGCATGAATTTGGATGAATCTATGCTTCATAACACGACTGCCATGAGCAACCACTCTGTGGTCCCCACAGATCATGCGGCATTCGATAACTCTGTTGCCGACCCAGCCACAAATGATCTTAAAAATAACCATAAAAATGATGGTGCCGCCCGTCCAGAGCCACAGCCTGCCACAACCCGTGGTGAGCAACAGCCTGCGCAGCTTTGCGGGGAGAACCATTCGACCGTATATAGGTCGGTTGAGAGTGTTTGTGACTCCTTCGAGTACGGGCTATGTTGATAAGGTGAACGCGGATTCTTTGAATAAGACTTCTCCATCGCCGCAACATATCTCAAAAGACTGTCTTACACTTGAACAAGGAATCATAGTGGAGGATTCGGATATAGGCAGCAAACATCGCACCCCACTTTTTCGTAAACCTGCCACTGATCGTCGTACCCAGGAACTACTTGATAAAGTTAAAATAGTACAACAGGAGTCTTCTACTCCTTTCACTGTTGACGATACTAAATCCTCTCCTACCCTTGACCTTATGAGTATCGCGTCTCGACGTTCTTGGGCGGATATTGCTGAAGAGGAAGATTCTACCCCTACACGCATATCTTCAAAGAGTTCCCTTAAACGGGGATTTCTTATGAAACGCTAGTATCCATATTTTCTTTTTTTGTGATTTTCTATGTATTCGAACTGTGTTCTCTCTTTTTTTTTAATAAAAGCGCCATAATTTAATTAAAAAATGGTGTATCTTGTGAAGAACCATGATTGAGTCAAGTGCAGGTATTCTATTGTTCATTCCATATATTTTCTAATTTTTCTCTCAATTTTCTCAATCAGTTCTGGAGAACAAATCGATGCTATGGTATTCCAACAAAAAGTAAAAATCTTAATTTAACATATACATCGGTTCTAAATCAACAACTGATGCTCATATTTAATTATAGGCATCGGTTGTGTTGGCTAACCAATGTCCAGTGTTCTAAAAATCGTTAGGCGCCAGGCCAGTGACTAGCGCCTAGGGTGCCTAGGCGGGGTCTAAAACTTGTGAATAAATACCATGATATACAATATTACATCCAACCATTTAATAGTTCAAGATAGTTTCACAAGTTTAAAACTATTGTTCAATTCAAAGTCCAAAACAATATAGATTCATAAGTTCATTAGTCAAATAACAATACCATATCATACATTACAAAACCAAAATAATCAAAAAATAGGCTCAAAAACGACGTCGTTTTGAGACAAAAAACAAAACAAAACAAAAAACACTGGCCTGGCGCCTAGGCGCCGACCTGGGCGCCCGCAATTTCTTTGGCCGATTTTCAAAAATCGTGAGCGGACTGGTGGCGCCAAGTGCCTAGGCACCCCGCTTAGGGCGATTTTTAGAACAGAGCCGATGTCTATGTATTTTAATGAAAATTTAAGTTTTTATTATTATTATAGGCATCGGTTGTATCTAAACAACCGATGCATATAAGTTTTCTCGAACTATTATAGGCATCGGTTACTTGGTAAAACCGATGCATATAACTTTTACTTATTCAAAAAAAAAAACGCGCGACCATAGACATCGGATTCTGCATAACAACCGATGCCTATAATCTTTTTATATTATAAAAAAAACCACGCGACATTAGGCACCGGTTATTTACTACAACCGATGCCTATACCCTCGTTTCAATGGCATTTTTTTGCAGTAGTGTTGGTACCTTGTTTCTCATGAACTAGTACAACATAAGCAAGGACCAAGTTTAGAATCTAATCCATCAAAGAAATCTAAACCACCCTCAACCAGTACAATTATTAAAACTCCATTGACTAGTACAATCATGCAAGTTTTTATATAATCATCATGCAACAAACAAGAGCAGCCCACAACCATCTTTCCCGAGAACACTGCCTTCTGAGTTGCTCTTCCAAATTAGTTGCTCGTTTGCGAAGTCCGGATATAACTAGACAAGCTCGATTGCATATTGGAGGGTCGATCCACACACGGTAAGTGCACGCTCCAACCTCCTGCAATTAAAACACCAAAATACAAAATACATATTCAAAACTGATGAAATTACCACTGACTAACAAGAGAGACAAAATCATATAATCGTTTACATTAATTTCCCAAAAATCAAGAATTATTCCCTAGAAATATTAGGGCTTTCAATTCATAATTGAATTAAAATAAAATAAAATTAGGGTTGGAAAAACTTGGGCTTTAAATTTATAACTACACTAAATTTATAGATAAAATGGGATTTCAATAAAAATTAAGTCTTTTCAATTTGCAATTACACTAAATGCGAAAGAAATAGTTCAGAAAAAAGGGCTTTTGAGAAATTAGGGCTTTAATGCGTACTTCTATAAAAAGAGAGAGAGATCCAAAATCTTATAATTGACTCCACAATTACACTAAATTTGCAAAAATCAAAAATTGGTATTGAAATAAAAATTATGGCTTTCGAAATAAGAATTTCAAAAAAAAAAAATAAAGATTTCGAAAAATTAGGGCTTTCGTGTGTACGTACTAATAAAAAGAGACCCAAAATCATATAATTGACTCCACAATTACACAAAATTCGAAACATCAAGAAATTAGTGTTTCAATTACTGCAAAACTTACTCCAACTTTTCCACAAGCAAGTACCTAAGAACAGGATCAAGGTCGCTCCACGAAGTTCTTTTCACGGTGTTTCTTCCACTAATGGCAGATGTTATCGGGAAGAATTTCAGAGGTTTGTCTCCACATCTTTCTTCAATCTTCTGCATGCGAATTTGGAAAGAAATTATGAAGTTTAGGGTTTATTAATCCCGCCGATTGTAGGTGCAAAGAGTAAGGTCAATTTTTCCCTTCATCCAAGAAGAGAAAAGACAAGATTGCCCTCAATAATGGGTGGTGCGGTTCATGTTCTTGGAGCCGGTCACTTTTTGAATGGAAAATAATTTTAAAGTTGCAAAAAACAAAATTTACATATTTTGGGTTGTTAATAAAAAAAAAAAAATTAGGTGACAAAAACAAGTACAGGTGACAAATGAATTTTGTTTCCCTATTCTTATTCACTATTTATTATTTTATTGATTAATTGTTTGTTTTTCCCCAAACTTTGGCAGAGTTCGTATCAGGGAAATTCGGCCCTGTATTACGTATGCATTAAGGGTTCCTACTTTAATTGACTAGAAAGAAAAATCGTTATTTTTCTCCATATATATTTACCATTGTTCGGGATTTTTGTGTTTAACTGAACTTGAATATGTGATCTTGATTAATTGGTAATGTGATCATTTGTATTTGTGTAATAGCCATAATCTGTGATGGGATTTGAATTTTGTAATTGAATTTGAATCTGCAATCTTGAATAATTATTAATCATACTTTTTACGTATTTTTTTCATATGGATGGATTCAGATTTACCTTATTTTATCTGGTTTATATTGCCAAAATCCAATTTGAATGAGTTCAGTTTTTTTTAATTTATTATATATATGTGTGTGTGTAATATTCTCGAGTCCAATTGTTTGTTTGTTTTTTTCATTTCTAGATGAACATATAATTATTTTTGGGACCGAAGTAGGTTCTTGAGTAAAGGAATGTTATGCGAATCTCGAAAAATCATGAGATGGTATACCATGAAACCAGGTACATCTTGTAGGATGCACTCGGTCTAAAAAAAATTACTATATGTGCAGATTTTTGAAAACCACCACTCAAATTCCACGCGCATTGCGTGGCTCTCCCCACAGTGCATCAGAAAAAAAACTGAGATAACATGATGCACACATATATATTCATCTGTAATCTTACCCCACACCCCCCAAAAAAAAGATATCCATATAGTATCACACAAGTCATGAATATATCATCACACATAACATGAAAATACATCGGTCAATGAAAAAAGAATAAGCTATTATATACCATCACACAAATCATGCACATATCATCACATAGAACACGCACATATCATCACACAGAAAATACACATATCATCACAAACTACATATATATTCATCTAAATCCTAGGGAAAACGTATAAGATATTCACATATCATACACAGATCATGCACATATATGTCTGAAATATGTGATGATATATGTCTGAAATATGTGATGATATGTTGTATTTTTATGTGATGATATGTTGCATTTATATGTGATGATATGTAAAAAAAATAAAAAAAATATGAATATGAGTAGACTACATGACATGACTTATGGTGAACACCTTTCACTCTATTCATAATGTTTAATCACTAAACTTAAAAATAAAACAACATTATATACAAACGTTATTCATAAACAAGATTATTTGACTTTCTTGAAGAAAGAAGCTCGATCTTTGCTCATATCTTACTCAGATGTCTCTATATATTGTGACGTATTTTTTTAGCCTTGAAGGATATTTAAGAAGTTGAAATGAGATCCGTTTTTACCATTTTGCTTACTTTGATGTCATTTCTTTTCCCCTCCCTTTATCATATTAATTCATTAACTCAAACATATTAGTGGAAAACACAAATAAATTATATTCAAACTAAACTTCAACAACAACAAAATATTCCTTGCCACCTCTACCATGAAATAAATACCCATAGGAATTGAACAATCTGGAGTCAAATACAAATAACACGAATAATAAACAATTTAGATTAAGGGTAATTAAGTCCTGAGATAACATGATGCACACATATATATTCATCTGTAATCTTCCCCCACCACCCAAAAAAAAAGATATCCATATATATCACACAAATCATGAATATATCATCACACATAACATGAAAATATATCGGTCCTGTGAAAATAGAATAAGATATCATATACCATCACACAAATCATGCACATATCATCACATAGAACAAGCACATATCATCACACAGAAAATACACATATCATCACAAACTACATATATATTCATCTAAATTCTATGGAAAACGTATAAGATATTCACATATCATCACACAGATCATGCACATATCTTCACACAACATGCACATATCATCACACATAACATGCAAATCTCATCACAAACTACATATATATTCATCATCAGTCCCAGAGAAAACGAATAAGATATTCACATATCATCACACAGATCATGCACATATCATCACACAAAACATGCACATATCATCACAAACTAAACAAACAGTAATCTTCTCCTCCCCCCCCCCCCCCCCCCCCCCAAAGATTCATATATCATCACACATAATATGAACATATCATCCACAAACTACACATATATTCACTATCATCCAAAAAAAAGTAAGAAAAGAAAAGTATGTTCATATCATTACACATATCATGCATATATCATCATACGAAATACGCACATATCATCATCTAGACTATCCATCAGTACTAGGAAAAAAGAATAAAATATTCACATATCATCACATAAATAATGTACATATCATCACACATAACATGGAAATATTATCACAAAACTACATATTCATGATCTTAAGATAATAAGATCATAACTAATGTAAAATTTTCATTGAGGCATTTTTACAAACAGTTGATATGCAATAATATAATTTTGTAGGCAAAACATATTAAAACTCCATGAAGCGATAATTTCAGTGACAACAACAATTTGAATCACTTCAAATGCAAAAATTTGAACAAATCCAGAAAAATGCAAAAAATAATAAAAAATCTAAAATAAAATGAAATTAAAACTAATCGAAATTTAGCTCAAGATCCGGAAATGTCGAATTCGACAGTGAAGTGGTATTTATTAGGGATTTCATTGTTGGCAACGTTCGCAAGGCCGAGGTGCTGAGTTGCGACGGCGCCTTCAATTTTGACGGCGGGGACGACGACGAAGGATATGCCGTGGCCGGCGAGATAGGATTTTGAGTAAGCGTGATTAAGAATACGAATGAAGTTTGAGAATGGGAAGATGAGATTGAAAATTGCTGGAGAAAATTATTGGAAAAAATCGCCGAAGACGAGAAATTGGAGAAAAATCTGAAGATCTTGAGAAGTCTGAGCGTCTATTTTTTTTTTTTTTTTTTTTTTTCTGATGCACTGTGGGGAGAGCCACGCAATGCGCGTGGAATTTGAGTGGTGGTTTTCAAAAATCTGCACATATAGTAATTTTTTTTAGACCGAGTGCATCCTACAAGATGTACCTGGTTTCATGGTATACCATCTCATGATTTTTCGAGATTCGGCATAACATTCCTTTTACTCAAGAACCTACTTTCGGTCCAAAAATAATTATATGTTCATCTAGAAATGAAAAAAACAAACAAACAATTGGACTCGAGAATATTACACACACACATATATATTATATAAATTAAAAAAAACTGAACTCATTCAAATTGGATTTTGGCAATATAAACCAGATAAAATAAGGTAAATCTGAATCCATCCATATGAAAAAAATACGTAAAAAGTATGATTAATAATTATTCAAGATTGCAGATTCAAATTCAATTACAAAATTCAAATCCCATCACAGATTATGGCTATTACACAAATACAAATGATCACATTACCAATTAATCAAGATCACATATTCAAGTTCAGTTAAACACAAAATCCCGAACAATGGTAAATATATATGGAGAAAAATAACGATTTTTCTTTCTAGTCAATTAAAGTAGGAACCCTTAATGCATACGTAATACAGGGCCGA
>BMAC01000110.1:1081126-1132317 GCA_014905375.1 Phtheirospermum japonicum
GGTCATTCCTGCTGAGATTGTTGGGGAATCACAGCGATTGTTAGCGTTTGATGCGGAGGAAAATGAAAGGCTAGCTCGCGGAGCTGTCGAAACGATTGATGAGATACGAGATAGAGCCGCAGCTCGGGTGGAACGTTATAAACAACAAGTGCAGGCTGCCTTTAACAAACACGTCAGACACCGACGGTTTCAGGTCGGAGATTTGGTTTGGAAGAGGGCTGATGCCTTGAAGGCAACCAAGAAATTGGAGCCGAACTGGATTGGGCCGTTCAAAATAATTAAAGTGCTGCGAGGAGGGGCATACATCCTTGAGACTGCGAGAGGAAAGGTCGTACCACGAAGCTGGAATGTGTGCCATTTGAAAAAATATTATGCATAGAGGGAGCAAGGGAGAGGGTAACTCTGGATCGGAGGGCACCTCTCCCGACCTCGGGATTTAGGTTATGTTTTGTTCTTTTTTTTTTATTTTGGGTGGGAGAGGGTAACTCTGGTTTGAAGGGCACCTCTCTCGACCTGGCGACTTTAGTGATTTGGTGTTTCTGTAAGAACATATGATGCGGGTTGATTGATGCAATGAATAAAGTTGAGATATTTTTCATGATTGAATTTTACAAGTGCTTGTGATATGGGCAGGTGGTACATCGATTCCATTAGGTCGATGCCGACGCTCCTATTAGGTCGATGCCGACGTCTTTTCCGCTTAAGGTCGATGCCGACGCTCCTATTAGGTCGATGCCGACGCTTTCTTAAGGTCGATGGTTATTTAATTCCGACGCTTCCATTAGGTCGATGCCGACGCTCCTATTAGGTCGATGCCGACGCTTTCTTAAGGTCGATGGTTATTTAATTCCGACGCTTCCATTAGGTCGATGCCGACGCTCCTATTAGGTCGATGCCGACGCTTTCTTAAGGTCGATGGTTATTTAATTCCGACGCTTCCATTAGGTCGATGCCGACGCTCCTATTAGGTCGATGCCGACGCTTTCTTAAGGTCGATGGTTATTTAATTCCGACGCTTCCATTAGGTCGATGCCGACGCTCCTATTAGGTCGATGCCGACGCTTTCTTAAGGTCGATGGTTATTTAATTCCGACGCTTCCATTAGGTCGATGCCGACGCTCCTATTAGGTCGATGCCGATGCTTTCTTAAGGTCGATGGTTATTTAATTCCGACGCTCCCATTAGGTCGATGCCGACGCTCCTATTAGGTCGATGCCGATGCTTTTTTAAGGTCGATGGTTATTTAATTCCGACGCTTCCATTAGGTCGATGCCGACGCTCCTATTAGGTCGATGTCGATGCTTTTTTAAGGTCGATGGTTATTTAATTCCGACGCTTCCATTAGGTCGATTCCGACGCTCCTATTAGGTCGATGCCGACGTTTTCTTAAGGTCGATGATTGTTTAATTCCGACGCTCCCATTAGGTCAATGCCGACGCTTCTATTAAGTCAATGCCGACACTTCTATTAGGTCGATGGCTGTTTCATACCGACGCTCCCATTAGGTCGATGCCGGCGCTTCTATTAGGTCGAAGACAATTTGATACTACGATTCTCATTAGATTGATGGTTATCTATGATGGAGTTTTTATTTATGATTGTGGGCAGATAGCAAATCCTGCCGAAAGATATAACACTTGATGTGTTGAATAAATTCGTGTGTACATACGGTTGAGGTTGCAGTATACCATATTATTTCTTTCAATTTGATAAGTTGAATGTTGTATGTTTTATGTTTGCTTGTTAATAGTTATGCTCATGACGAACTAATGTGGGGTTGCTTATAGCGAGCTAATATTATCATGCGGCGAGCTAAATATGATCGTGCGACGTCCTTGGACMGGTTGTATAACACTGATTGAATTGCTAAAATGTTGGCAATAATAACATATTGATGATCTTTGGATTGYAGAATGTTTGAATACATAAACAACGAGCTGAAAGATATGAATACGTTCTACACAATCTCAGGCGCAGGAACAGGACTTGAGGGCGCGGGCTCGGGGGCTTTGATGGTAATATCGCTAGGATCGGGCGCAGGCTCCGGGAGTAGGTCTTCCAGAAGCGTTTGTATCTCGCCACCTACCCCTGCGGCCAGGACCGCTTGGCTTTGACAATGAAGCCACCACTTCGCATAAATGGACTGTTTCCAATCACCTTTGAAAAAGCTGAAGGGGGTCATCTTGTTGATTAAGGCCTTAGCATCCAGGGTGTATGTAACGTTTAGCCCTGCCACCTCTTCCTTGATGATCTTGCAGTTTCGGTGACCCATTCGGCCGCACCACGAGCCATCAGGCCGAAGTATATCGACGAGTTTTGGTAAGCCTTGATTAGCTCGTGACGGTATGCATCGATAAACTTSCGGCCGTCCTRGCTAAGGAGGAATGTTCTCCGACCCTCGACAATGCCCTCTTCGCGAGCTGTTTTGGCTAGCTCGGATTGTTCTTTGAGCTCCTCGGTCTTTTGTGCAAGTTCCTCAGTTTTCTGCGCGAGCTCCCCAGCCTGTTTGTGTAGCTCGCTACTCAGGCGTGTCGTTTCATCCCTCAGGCTGTGTTTTGACTGACGGAAATTGCCAGCTGCTCTTCATAAGCTTTCACCCTTTTGAGTGCTTTATCCAGCTCCCCCTGTGTCAGGGACAGTTGCTGGGTTTGCTGTTCAGCTCGGACATTTAGCTCATCAATAGTTTGCTGCAGGTCAGCCCCTGTTGAGCGAGCTATGAATTCTTCGGAGAACTTAGCAAATACGGGCTTTAGCTGTTGAAGTGCTTGCTCGCGAAGAAGGGCCTCCACATCTGCAGCCGTATCCAATTTCGCCAGCACTTTGCTCATATTCGCGGTACTGGCAGAGGTCGTCGGTAATCTTTTTTGGAGACGACGCCTTTTTGTTTTTGGAGGGCTTGGACTGCGAGCTTTCGGAGCCTGTACTTTAGGGCTGCTGGAGACGTTGGGCAAAGATCGCTTGCCCTTATTCCTGCCTCGGAGGATCAGCTGGCCCTCCTCCTCTTCATCTTCGATTTCGACCGGTTCGGGCGTCGGTCGAGGGGCCTTTTCAATACTGCTGGAGATGGGGGCGGCGCGAGCTGTGGAAGAAGTAGCTTGCTTCTTCTTTTCCTCGGGGAGAGCAGCCGCACAGGAGTTGATGAAAGAAACTGCAAATAGAGAGATCATGTTATATTTTCATTTTGGCATATGTAGATGGATAAAATTGCAAAGCCTATAATACCCACCGAATTCACTCCTAGAAATGGCAAGATCCGGCTTCACCGGGCGAGAATCGATACCCGCGTAGCGGAACATGGCGGAGCGATCGGTGATAAGAGCCAGGTCGAAGGGGTGTCGGCTCCACTCCACAAGCTGGTTAAAATATTTTTCGTACAACAGAGGGTTTGCTTTGGAGTTTGTTGGTTTGATTTGTGGAGGAGTGTGATCTTTCAGCTCGGTTATAAAAGGCCAAGCTTCGGTATTATGAATAAAGAAAAAGTTTKTRTTCCATTCAGGYACTTTATTTGGGGGACTAGTAAGGAATTTAGGTCGCCCTAAACGGTAGGAGAGGTAGAAGGAGTTTTGCTGGTATTTTACTTGAAAACAATAATGGAAGAAGCCAGGGTCAGCGCGGGCATTGTAATATTTACAGAGCAAAAGGTACCCGGCTAMGTACTTTATAGAGTTAGGGGTTAATTGCAYGAGTGATACATTGTACATGTTAGAGATTTCAATATAAAATGGGTGAGKAGGGAACCTAAATCCTGCTACCAGTAGGGTGTCAAATATTGTGATGTGGTTAGGTGGAGGTCGCATGGGGTCGTCATGCGGGCTGTCGGGTAAGATCATTTTAGCAGTGGGAGGAAGGTTGAGAATACGTTTAAACTGATCCAGCTTTTTTGGGTCAGGAAGTAGCCAATAATTGTGTTTGACCTCTTTGGTTGGCAAAGATGTTGAGGGTAGGTCGTCGAAGGAGAGAGAATTATCTACAGTCACAGGGTTCTCTCGGAAATGTGCGGTGGATGAAGGGTCCCTTGATTCGTGAAGGGGAATACCTTCTGGAATAAGGAGGGGGAGGTTGCTGGAAGGATTAATGGCTCTGGTTTGGGCTTGGAGTTCCTCCCACGAGATATCACCCTCTGGCTCGTCGCGGAGGCCGGAGGAAGGTAATGCTAGGGGTTTCGYCCTCGGTTCGATAATGAAAGGGTTTTCGGCGAGATCAGAATCGGGAGAGAGTGATTGGGTTAAAGGATTGTTGTGGGATGTGGCTGATGATTGTTCCATGACAAATATATTCAGGAGCAAATAACACAGCAAACAAGTACAACTCAGCGAGTATAGTTGAAATTTAAATAATTAAATCTGAAAGGGAATCTGGGACTTACACATATCGCCGAGCTCGTCCATTGTTGGTAGGCTGCGATTTAGTGGTGGATCTTTGGGGTGATTGTGATTTGGCGAGTTTTTTTTTATTTTGCAGAGCGATAATGACGGAAATTTTGAGAGAGATGGTGTAAAGTGGTGATTTGGGGAAGGCGGAACGTTTTTGTATAGGGAGWCGGAAAGCTGATGTGACAGATAGGAGCGGGATTAATTAGGGTTTGRAAAGGGAATGTTTTGGGCCTTTAATTCTTGGGCCCACTGAACTTATTATATGCCGAGATTTTGAGATTGCGCCGCGTGGCGGGCCGCATTTAATGAAGCGTCAGTGGGACGAGACAGAAAGCAAGAAGGCGTGTTTTGACTTTGTGGTTTTGTCATGATTATGGGCTTACATTTTTGAGGTCGGCTGGTACAGAAGTTTCCAGGTCGCCATATGAAAAGAAGGTTGAGCTCGTAATAATACATCTCGGGTGCTGCTTAAGTGCTGTACTTGGGGACTCGTGATTACTTTGGGGAAAAAGCTCGATATCTTTCGGGTCGCGTGAACACGTTGCGACCTGTCGTAGCTCGGTTTGTTGAAATTGGGCGGTTCTGATGCGAGCTTTGGTACGATGCATTGCTTTTTCGTCTATGTACTTGTTTGGTACTTTTGAAATTTTATGTTTACATGTTCTACCTGATTTCATACCTCAATCAACTAGAACATGGGGGACTAGCTGATACGGATCAAAATAACCGTACGTGAAATTATGTGGTGGACGTGGCTATTCGTGGAAAGCGACCTCATTTCTTAGGGAGGGTGTACCCCTGGGAGYTGAGCGAGCTGTGATAATGCGAGTGTATGGTTTTGTGAAGAGTAGCGACCTGTAGTATGGGGATGGCTTTTCATACAGGGTCGCGACCTCTTGTACTTTGGGCTGGGTATTTGGGCCCYATTTGTGGATCTAATGTATGTGAWTCATTATGGGCCTGGTGGGCTGTATGTCCCGGCTTAATTGGGATATCTATGGAGAAGTTTTGTTATTTATGGGAACTGGCCATAAATGAGGAGTCCTAATTAAGAGACGATTGGGAGAATCCTGGCATACATGGAATTCTTATCGTGAAAGGTAACCCTAGATATTGGAATTCTTCTCCTGTCCCTATAAAAGGAGCCCTTGGCTTCTCTTTTGAGGTTAATGCTTATTTACYCATTTTATTACTTTTGAGTGCACTAATATTATTGAGAGAGAAGAAGTGTGTTTTTCGCTTATTAACTTAAGCGTCGGAGGGCCTTAACGGGCTCGAAATCCGACCCGTTCTAGGCGCTGTTTTGCAGGAAGTCGAGGTCGCTGAGACGATTGCGGATTCTTTGGAGGTCGCTGTGTCACGTTTGAAGGTTTCCTAAGTCACTGATCTCTATTTTTGAGGTTAGTACCCCCTTTATTTGGTAGTTCAACTTTTTGGACTTATGGAGGTTTTCTAGGTCACTGATCTCTATTTTTGAGGTTAGTACCCCCTTTATTTGGTAGTTCAACTTTTTGGACTTATCAATGCACATAGATAACAAAATTGGCTAAACTCTTTTTGGGCACTTTCTCTCTCTAAAAAGTGTATCTCTTCTTCACTAAACCAAAAATTTCGAGGACTCACTGTTGCTAGACTGGTAATTCTTCAGGTACTCTGTTTCTTCGATGCTTATTATCATTATTGCTTAATCTATAGATATAGTAAGAGAAATGGTTGAATTTAGTGCTGTATATATGTTTGTTCCTTTTAACTCTTTGGTTGATAGAAAATGAAACATTTGTTAGAAAACTCAAGTTATTGCGGTGACTGACTGCTTTTGTGGTTTTCAATTATGGTCGAATTTACTTTGGAGCACTTTTTCTTGTGTGATGGCTTGCAATAGTATTAATATGATGGTGATGACGACGACAATGATGATGATGATGGTCGGTTTCTGTATTTAAGCTTCTTTCGTCTGGATTTTGTGGCCTTTATTCGTCATTCAGCTCGAATATAGTTAATGCACACAGTTCTTTTTAATTAGTATATTTTTAATTATTTTATAGGAGTTAATATTAGGGCTCGAATCACACCCAGAATTATAATTTGTTTATACTGTGGTTGGCTAGGTTTGCAGTTGTATTAGAATTGTGACATCCATGATTCAGTACGTGTGATTTTCGTTGAAGCCAAAAATTTCTCATTCCAAATTATGCAGAAATTCAGTTTATAATGAATTTACTATTTGGCTCGTTTATATTCAGTTGAAAACTTTGATAATGCCATCGCAATTATATAAAACTTGTGAATACAACATATATGATGATAAATATTATAACCAAAAAAACATTGTAAACTGTTCAACTTGAAGAGTGAGTTTTCTGCGAAAGGTCTAGCTGAATTTTAAAATTTTGAATATATATTGCGGTATACTGTACACATTAATTCATCATACTCAACGTTGCATATTCTAATTCTTTCTTGTTTCGTCGTGGGGTGAATCAGTTGCTTCTAGCCGTGAAGATCCAAAAGAAGGTGGCGCCGGCGGTAGCTCTGCTCATGAAACTGGATCAAGAAATCAAGATTCCCGATAATGGTACGTTCATAAATTTTTTATTAGTTTTTCTTTTTCCTTTTTAATTAAGCTGTTAATCTTCGAATCGATTATTAGTAACCGCCACAATGATTATTTGGTTGCACATATTTTGTTGAATTAAACAGTCTAGAGGTTAAATTAACGAAATGTTGTTGGATGAGGCCGTCGATCAATTGTGTTCTGTGTAATACCCGTGTTACACGAGTTATTTAAAAATACAATATTAATGTCGTTTAAAAGTTTCTTATTTATATTATTTGATTTACATGATAGACGATATTGATTAATTTTACTAATTATTTCTAGATATTTTTACAAAATTTTAACATTTTATTATATACTATTATACAATTTTATATTATTCGTTGTTTTCTATTGTGTTTTATAAATTGTAATTTTTGTTTGATCCTTGTTAGACCCTATACTTTATTTATTGAGACCAAGGCATTGGACAATGACCTACAGATTTGTTTGCTCGACCTGTCGAGGGTCAGAGTTGAAGATGTCGACAAGGGGTTGGCTCTGATGGATGTTTGTCCTCTTTGTCTGCGTGCGTCCACCATCAGGGCTCATATTTCGTCCCTCCCTTGCAATCATGCTTTCCATAACCATTGCGTTATTCGGTGGTTGCTCAAGACCAAATCGTGCCCGTTGCGTCAGCTCGAGGTTGATACTACAAGGAAGAAGAAGAGGATGACGAGAAAGAAGGAGATGTAAGGAACTCTATTGTTTTAATTAACAAGACCAACTCTTTTTTATTAGTATCATGCATTTATTCATTTATCATGTGCCATAACTATTTTGTTAGTTTTGGTTTAGTTGAAGATTTTGGGGATTCTACTGATTCAGAAAATTTCTTGTTTGAGAGAAAATTTTCACTTTTGATACATTATGTTAGTCACTTTTACGTGATGTTTCATAAAAGGTACGTGATGTTGGACAACATCAAACTATGTGAACTAAATTGCCAAATTCATCAAATATGGTAAAAAAAAATCCAATCGGGCTTTGATACTTACGTAGCATGATTGAATCATTACCTATCATTTTTTATTTAAATTAAAATGATAAATGAATAAAACTTACCCTAAATACCTATTGTAACCCCACATTGAAAAAAATATATTATAAATTGGGCTCTTTATTTCTTATTTAAATGAAAATAAAAAGTTATTTTTACCCTTCTTATTTAATTTTGGCAAAGACTCAAATATGATGGTCTCATGGGTCTTCTGTCATGTGACGTAACCCAAACCCAATAAATCTGCATAATTCGACCCAATTTGATTGATCAAATCCCGATCTGAATAGATATAAAACTTCGTCACATGATAAATGATCCATGTGACCGTTGTATAAGAGAATTACTCTTTAATTTTTCCCTTTATTTCTATTTAATTTTTTCCTCTATTTCTTTCTCCCTCTCTTTCGTACCCAGTATCATCCTCCACAATCATCCTCCATCAACCACTTACTCGTGATTTACATATACAAGAAAATTAGGCAACATCAATTTTCATGAGTTTCCAGAAACGTAAACTATGCTTTGTATAATATCACAGGATAAATAAATGAAATAAAATGTTCATATCTTTTCAATGAAAAGCCAAAAGTTTAACAAATCAATTCCAAAATTCGCTGAAAATGGATGTATTACCGGCAAGTAAGACAGATCCAAAGTCCGAAATATCCCTACACTTAACAGCAATCAATCCCACACCCAAACACCATTTCAAGCTAAGCCATCTTAGTTTCCTACACCCCACAGCAATACACCCAATCCCAATATCAGTAATAGATTTACACCTCGCCAAACACAGCCTTTCCAAATTCTTAGCTTGAGCTATCGGCGCCGCCGACGAGTCCTTGAGCTCCGTCGCGTTCGACAGATCAATCTCAACCAGATTCACACAATTCGTCACCAACTTGATAGCCCCAAATGAGAAAAAAGTCTCGACCTAGAAAGATCGATTGATCTCAACATTCGTTTGGAACGGCTCGATATAACGCCGAGTGAGAAATCGGTGATTCTCGGACACATCGAGAGATCGATATCTGTTCAATATTTTGGGTAAATGCTCAGAACGGAGAGGTTTAAGCGATTTTCGGTGGCGAGCTTCAATGGCATAAAATAATTTGCTGACTAGAGAGAAGGATTTTTTATCCAGTGGATTTTCGTTGAGGATATCGAGTATTATGAAAACTATTTCTTCGGAGATAAGGTCAAAGCGGGTGGAGATGGAGTCAGGGACTAGTTTTTGTATTTTCATTGCTGTCAAGATCTTAGCAGCTTAGTTTTATTTTAAGATTTTTTATAGCTTTTTCCCTAGAAGTTTGTGTTGAGCCAGGATGATGATGGAGGATGATGCTGGGTCGAAAGAGGGAGAAAGAAATAAAGGAAAAAAAATTAAAAAAAATAAAGGGAGGAAATTAAATAAGAAGGGTAAAAATAATTTTTTATTTTCATTTAAATAAAAAATAAAGGGCCCATTTTGTAATATTTGTTGTTGTTGTTTTTCAATGTGGGGTACAATAGGTATGTAGTGTAAGTTTTATTTATTTATTATTTTAATTTAAATTAAAAATGATAGGTAATGGTTCAATTATGTCACGGAAGTATCAAAGCCCGATTGGGGGTTTATTAAATAAATAATACATTTTTTATTCAAAATTGCTAAAATAATACACTTTCGAATTTGTTTACGATTTTGGACCGGGACGCCTTTCCCAAGGGCGTCCCGGGTATTTTCTAGACGGTACATATACGTAACCGTTATAGAAAATGAACCCGGGACGCCATTCCCAAAGGCGTCCCGGGTGTAAATTGACATTCGTATACTTTCGGGGCTGAAATGAAAAAAAAAAAATACTGAGGGGGCGGGACGCCCTTCCCAGTGGCGTCCCGGATTGGTTTGTAAATAAAAAAAAAAACGAGGGGGGGCGGACGCCTTTGGGAGTGGCGTCCCGGGCTAAATTGCAAAAAAAAAAATAGTGATATCATTTTATCAACTAATTTTAGAATTGGCAGTATACAAATAATTGGTGTGTGCCAAATTTCCACCCGACTAGCTACTTTCACAAGTTATTATCATCCACATGTGCTTATTTGCTTTAATATATATCAATATAATTATAAAATACAAACACGATTAGCTTTGAATATAATATGTAATATTTTCAATTATTTCATTATTTTATATAAATGTTTATTTCCTAAATCAACATATTCTTTCACAGAGATAAATGGTTACTTTTTAATATATTTTGTGTTATAAATTACTCATTTTTCATCAAGCATCATCTCCTTGAAATAATATATAATTATAAACTGCATAAAGCAATTAATGTGGCACACTTTAAAATTAAATATTAGATATTTTGAAAATGATATATTTATTTATTTTACGTATTTTTTATTTTGATATAAAATTTCTTTTAATTTTTAGATATAATTATGATATGTTTATTTATTTTACCTAAAATATTATAAATAAATTACACATTAATATAAATAATTAAATAATCAAAAATAACTTAATATAAATAACTTAATATAATTTTTAATTTAATCTTCATTGTTGTTGTATCTTAATTTTATTGTTATTTTTTATTTTCGATGTGAAATTTCTTATTTTATTTTGATCTTGTCGTATTTTTTATTTTGATATAAAATTTCTTGTAATTTTTAGATATAATTATGATATGTTTATTTATTTTACCTAAAATATTATAAATAAATTATAAATTAATATAAATAATTAAATAATCAAAAATAACTTAATATAAATAAATAGTATTTTTAGGGTTAGGGTTACAATATTTTTGTTTTTGCAATTTAGCCCGGGACGCCACTCCCAAAGGCGTCCCGCCCCCCCTCGTTTTTTTTATTTACAAACCAACCCGGGACGCCACTCCCAAAGGCGTCCCGCCCCCCCCCCCAAATTTTTTTTTTTCGTTTGAGCCCAAGAATTGTTTCTTTGAGCAAAAATACCCGGGACGCCCTTGGGAAAGGCGTCCCGGTCCAAAAACGTAAACATATTTGAAAGTGTATTATTTTAACAATTTTGAATAAAAAATATATTATTTATTTAATAAACCCCCCGATTGGGCTTTTTTTTGTACCATATTTGATGAATTTGCCAACTTAGTTGACGTAATTTGATGTTGTCCAACATCACATACCTTTTTTGGAAAATGACCAATATAATGTACCAAAAATAAAAATTTTCCACTCTAGTAATCAGGGGGCGGCCATTAGGACGAATAGGTAAAAATAGGTTTGTGCTTACATGGCTAGGGCTCATAAACCCTTTCTTTCATTCATCAATAGGCCCTGGTCGGTCACTCTTCTCGGCCGGGATCGATAAATAGAAGTCATAAGAAAGAGATCTTTCTATTCTTATTATTTTCTTTCTATCTAAATAATAATAAGTTTCTATTGATCAATTTACAATATTCTCTTTATATATGTGTATATATATTCCATATTTTATATATATTGTATGGATTCTCACTTTAATATTTTGTGTCATTAATATTTATATTTTTTCGATGATAAATAGATATTTTGTGTGATAGATATGAATGTATAATATTGATTCTATATTTAAATTTTGAAAATTGTGTTTTATGTATGATTAATTTATATATTTTGTGCGATGAATACTTTTGTTTTTTTTATTAATTACATATGTGTTTTGAATATTTATCCCACATGAACATACATGTTTATATCCGACGGGACGCGTCTAAGCAACTCGTCGATCAAATTTTGACAACCACTTCGACGGCGCAACGAGAAGATACATGTTATCAACAACCATATTCATCATTTATAACACTTATATTCATAGCACATAACATACATATATCATCACACAGAAGAGGAACGAGAGTACATTCATGATGCACTTCGGTGCACCACATACCATCTTCTATATGGGCTAGGGTTCAGAATATAAAATGGCAATTCCTATTTATTTTATAACTCAAATTTTCAATATTCAATCAATAATTCCGTACACATTTGTTATTCTATGCAATACTACATACACACTGTTTCTCTTCTATCATATTAAATATTCACTTTTTATTTTTGATTTAACATATACATATCCATTTGGCCACTCGGCAACTCTACTCATCCCCGGCCAAGGCCCCTTTGACAATCTTACTAGTAGAAAGGGGATGCGCTCAAGCATGCGAAGAAAACTCTTCTGATTCAAGTCTTAGAGGATGGGAGCTTGACGTGGATATGAACTTAGACAGCAAGTCAGCTAGCTTCGTTTTCTGTTGTAGTGCCACTAGCTTTAACTAGAGGTTCTTGTTAAGTGTTAAGCTAGGAATCTTTCTCAACGACCATACCTTACCTTAGTCTCTTCGCCCCTTTATTCTCCTAACCTGATCTAAGTCCCAACCTGTGGAAGATAAAAAACAAATATTCATATTAAATAAAAGAATTTTAAATTACTAAGGTTCTAATAACAGGGTTTTTAAAATCACGAGTCATATTCACATATAACAGAGACATAGCATCGCATATAATATTCACATATAATCACTTATAACTTTCAAATATCATTATAAAAATGCAAAATCAACACATCCACGCCCACCGACAAAGATAATGAATTCAAAAACTTACGAGAGATCAACATAAATAAATACCACAATTTTTTTTTACAATAAAATGAAGACATAACCAAATTAACCATAATAAAAATGCAAAACCAACACATCCGCACCCACCGGAAGAGACAACGAATTCAAAAACCTCTGAGAGATCAAAAGAAACAAACACCATAATTTATTTTCACAATAAAATGAAGACGAAACTAAATTAACCATAACTAAAGAACAAAACATATAACCATGTCATAAAATCAATCATCATGCATATAATAAAGTTCGAACAATCACCATAATTTGTTTTGAGTTTTTGTTATTGGATTTGTTGATGAGTTTTGGTTAAAACTTATGGGTCTAGTGCCTAGATAAGTTTAAAACCATCAATTGGCATTGTTAGGTGTTTAATCTACAAGTTAGGATTGACAACCCCAACTCGTAGCTTAAATGTTCGATAAAATGTCAATTGATCGTGGAGACGATTCTAGAGCCCTTGACCCCCATTTTATTAATCTTCTCAAAGTTGTCGATTTTTTTTCTCGTCATTTAAATCATAGCCTTAGACATTACAATCTTAAAACCAAAACTTGATTGTGTGTTTAGAATAGCAGCATTTTCCTTATTTTCTTATTCGTGAATCAAACACGAAAATTACTTCCGATTAGTCTTTCTCGAGAGATTCGACTCGAGTCAGACTTACCACTTACAATTGCTCTGTTCTCTTGCGGACGAAGTTTTTTTTAATAAAAAAGTAAGTGTAAAAAGTTCGATTCAAAATTTGGCGCCATTGCTGGTGAAGGATAAGGGTTTTGATTTTTGTATTTGCATCCCTTGAGGCCCGAGGTTCAACGAACTATTCCAAAAAAAAAAGGAGAATGTCTAACCCGTACGCTTGTCGTGCCCCTCGACCGGTCATTCCATTGAGCCCCGTGATACGGGAGTACGATCTTGATGATTTCTACTCCGAACAACTCCCGACTTTCCATGGTCTCCCTAGCGAGGATTTTCTTAAGTTCATTTGAGAGTACGATGCCATCACCTGAACCTTCCCTATTAAAGGTCTTACGAAGGATCAAGTGAAGATGAGACTCTTCGTCTACACGTTAAAGGATCGGGTAAGAATATGGTTGATAAGTTTAGAGCCCGACTCCTTGAGAACATGGGAGGAAGTATACAATCGATTCATTGGGGCATTCTACTCCCCTCAATCCGAACCTCGATATCATAAATGGATCGATCATTGGACCCCGCCTTCAATTTCATACGATTCGAGTCACAATGATCCATATACTCCACCCGAGCACTACGATCCTTGTTTTGTCTCTCACATCCCGCCTCATGATTCCTACCGTCCGATCTATGAAGATTCTTATGCCCCGCTTGAACATTCTTATAATTCGGGCTTAAACCCCACATACACCCCACTTGACTCCAATTCTTTTAGTGCGAACCATAATTCGTATGCTCCACCCAGTTCTTATTCTTCGAGCTACGACCCATTTGCTCTACCTACATTAAATTCTTATGACCCGAGTTTCAAACCTTATGTCCTCCCTACTAAATATCACGATTCGAGATATAATGATTCATATGCTCATTGCGAACCATATTCTTATAATCCGAGCTATGATTATTATCCCTTGTCTTCTTTGTGTAATAATCCAAGTTACAACCATCACACCATACCCACTTCACCTATTAAAGTTCATGAAACACATGATGAGGTAAACCAGCCTTGTTTAGACGAGGTGTATAAAGAGGTGGTTATTGAAGATTTATTTGAGTGCATCGCCCCTCTTACACTTTTTGATGAAATTATGGACAAGAGTGTAGGGGTGTTGCTGTTGGAGGTCCCGGAGGATGTTGGAGATTCAAGCTTACTTGCTCTTTGTGAGGGTGATGGAGTTGTGGTGCCCGTTTTGGAGGAGGGTGAATTTATTGAGCCTCATGTCGTTCCGCTCGATGTATTATTGAAACTAAATTTTGAGGTGGTGGAAGAGATGATCGAGAAGGAGCCCGATCACCCCCTCCTAAGCCCGAATACGACTTTCCATATTTTTGAAAGTGTTGAGGTGGAGATCAAGGAAATGAAAGAGCTTGGATTGGTTGATGGTCGTTCCGTTTGTTCGACCAATTTTCTAGTTATTCTAGTGATCGAGCCCTGCTCCACACTCTGCTTAACTTTCAACCTCTCCTTGGTGATCGACTACTCTTGTTTTCGCCCACCCAAGAAAGTTAAAACATTCATTTCTATCCTCCTTGTACTCATTTTTTGCCCGCCTTTTTAGCCTACTCATTCATTTGGAAAATACAAAGGCGTGGCAAGACTCTCAACTCTTTTTGGATCCCAGATGACGTCGTTTGTATGTGTCGTCGAGCTTTCGACGTTAAACAAGTGCTTCTTGGGAGGCAACCCAAGTTCTTGCTTTTCTCTTCTATTATTTTTGATATTTTGGGAGGATTGGTCGAAGTTTGAGGCCCATTTATGCATACCAGATACAGACTTTGAAGGATCTAAGGTTTTTCTCGAGGAACAACGTTCAAATAAGCGAAAACAAGGCCCTGCAAAAATCCGTCGATTGACGCGTAACTCAACACAACATTAGCCAAGTGTCAAATGCACTCGTCGATCGATGCACAAGTTGATGAACTCTCTGTCTAGCCCGTCGACAGGTCGTCGATCGACGCCTTGGTCGATGAAACTCTTTGTCCCAACTGTAGATCCCTCGCCGATCGACGAGCCCCTTCGACGCCGACCCAGGCCCAGACGCTCACTTCGACTCGAACCAAAAGAAAGAAAAGCGTACAAAAATTTAGAAAATTTTACACGTCAAAATTTTTCCAAATATTTTCTTACCTCTTTTTAGCATGTTTTCAAATAGAATTTACAAACAATTTTTAAAAGTTTTAAAAATAAATAAATAATACAAAAAAAATCAAAAATATTTTTCCGTTTTACTTTTTTTTTTCTGAATCTTTTGGTCTCTTATTTTCTTTTAAAAAAATGAAAGTTTTCAAAAATACAAAAATAACTTTTGTACATTTTGATTTTTTTTGTTCGAGTCTTTTGTGTTTGTTTTTCGGCATTTACCCCTTTTGTAGGTTCCTCTCGACTCTACCACTCGTTGGATGTAACTTCACGCTCGACTCATCATCACAAGCGCGACTATAGGGACGTATCTCTCTCTCTCTCTCTCTCTACCCTTTTACCGTATTTTATATTATTATGCAATGTGGGCATTGCATGGTTTAAGTGGGGCAGGGGTGGGTGGGGGGGTTAGTCCTTGTTTAGTAATTTCTTTCGTATGCTTGCTTGTGTATATGATTTGAGTTGTGTGGATTAATATTTGTTGGAACCTTGATGAAGTGATGTGGTTAGATACATTGGTTAGGTTGTTTAGATTTTCGCTTGATATTAGTGTAATTGTGGGGCATGAAGTGTAGGAAACCTATGATATGTTTTGCCCTTGTTCTATTTGTGCAATTCCAAAGAGTCGAGTACTCTCTACTAGCCCCATTTTCAAATGCCGTCTATAGGAATTTTTGTAATTTTTTTATTTTATTTTTGGAGACGTTAAAAACTCCACGTGCTTATCAAAGAATATTGTGAGTTGCATTTAGCAACAAATGATTGGGGCCAATGAACTCTCTTTTTTGAGTTGTAAATACCGTATTCGTCTAGTACCTCACCTTTATGTACAAGTGATGTTTATATAATAAGTTGTGCAACCCTTATACGCATTTTTATTTTTAATTTTAGATATTATTGTTAAAGAGGTGCATTGATGATTGGGCTAGTAGGGTGCCGACTTAGTGCTCTGAGCATGAATTAATAGATTTTTGTCTGAGGCATGGATGGGGGACGTGCATGAAGGGTAACACATTACTTTTAGGCGTTAGGAAGGGAATCTAAACCACTTATATCAACGCATCGTGTCATCCTTTTAGTTGAGTTTTCAATTGATTTAATTCATAACTCCTCGAATCATTTGAATGCATTAGTTTTTAGTTCATTGGGTGGTTAGATTTTCCTTGTCTATGTCTAGGCTCGATTTTGCTTGAGGACAAGCAAAAAACTAAGTGTGGGGGAGTTGGTTTGTACATATTTGAGTGTGATTTTTATATGTTTTTTATGTCTCGTTGTGTGTGCTTAAGTCGGGGTTTAGTCGCATTTTGTCCTTTTTTTCTTATTTTGCGTCTTCATAACTTTTATCGTCTTTTGAGTATTTTTTTCGTATTTCTCTTTTATTTTTTTATAGATTTTTATGTTATTTTATTTTCTTTGTTTTAGGAAGTCGATCAAGCCTAAGAGCGTTCTCGAGGATCATAACTGGCTCAATTTGATGAAAACACAACTCGGACCCGCGAAGCACAACCACCGATCGACGCCCAGTCGACGTGCCATCGACTGGGCTATTTTCCAGCATCGGAGGTCAGGCCATTTTTGGACAAAAGAACTATTTTTCCCTCACTTTACTCTAATAAATAGAACTTTTTTCTTAGAATTTAGAGCTCTTGAACCCCTTAGGGTTTGACAACCCAAGAGTTCTCCATTTCTCTTCTTCATTTCTTTTCTCTAATTTTTCATTTCAATTTCCAGCTTTTATTTAATAAAATATTTATTGAGCTTTGCTTAGATGTTAGACGTAAATTAGTTTTAGTTCGTTAACTTCCTCATTTGAACGTTATAACTATCCATTATTTATAAGTAAGCTTTCAATCTCTTTTCTTCAAATATTCCAATTTGTGCTTCCTCTGATTATGTGTTTTTGTTGGATTATGATGTTCTTGTTTTTGCAGTTAGTTTTATAACAATCTATCATGATTTTAAGTGTTTAATTCTCAAAAATTCATATGATAATATTTATCGTTCTTGATAGTTCATCTTCTATTGTGTTCATAGTTCATGGTTGTTTGAGTTTTTTTATTAGATTTATTGATGATTGTTGGTTAAAACTTATGTGTCTAGTGCCTAGATGAGTTTAAAACCATCAATTGGCATTGTTGGGTGTTTAATCTACAAGTTAGGATTGACAACCCCAACTCGTAGCTTAAGTGTTCGATAAAATGCCAATTGATCGTAGAGACGATTCTGGAGTCCTAGACCCTCATTTTATTAATCTTTTCAAAGTTGTCGATTTTTTTTCTCATCATTTAAATCGCTGCCTCAGACATTACAACTTTAAAACCAAAACTTGACAGTGTGTTTAGAATAGCAGCGTTTTCCTTATATTTTTTTATTCGTGAATCAAACACGAAAATTACTTCCGATTAGTCTTCCTCGAGAGATTCGACTAGGGTCAAACTTACCACTTACAATTGCTCCGTTCTCTTGCGGATGAACTTTTTTTAAATAAAAAAGTAAGTGTAAACGTTTTGATTCAACGGATAGAAATATGATAGATGTGGTGAGTGGAGGCACACTCATGGCCAAGACTCAAACGGCAGCAAAGGAGTTGATATCGAACATGGCAGCAAATTCTCAATAATTCGGTAGTCGTAATATTTCATTGAAGTGGGTAAATGAGGTAGGCACTTTGCAAGCTCATATAAATGATTTGACATTCGTGATCACTAAAATGGCTACGAGGGGACTTCTTAAGGTTCGACCATGTGTGCTTTGTGTTTTGCATGTAATTGTAGTGTTTTTCCTAGTATTCTTAGTCAGAGTTTAGCATTATTTTTAGTCGTTTTGAGTCATTTATTCTAGTTCTTAGGTCATTTTCTTATTTATTTGCTTTTTGACTTAAAGTGTACGAAGTGTGAGGTGTTTGTGCTATTTTTGGGTTTTTAAGTTCGAGTTCTTGTTTTGTAGGTGGCTTAAAGGATTATATTCGCTCGGCGGACGTTTTGGACCGGAAAATGAGAGATTCAAGCCGAAAGCATCCAGGATCGACTAAAAAGCTCCAAATTGACTGGTGGTCGATCGACTGACGACGGGTCGACTGAAAGAGCTCCAAAATCGATTGCCGGACAGTAGCCAACATCTTGCAAGCAGAGCAGTCGATCAACTGCCCTGGAGTCGATTGACACCTCTGCAGTCGATCGAATGCAACGCTGAGGGCTGCGGGAATTTTGGTGTTTTTGACGTTTTTGTCCCTACAAACAACTATATAAAGCCCACACCTTGCACCATTGAAAAGATCACTCCCTTCCCAACCCTAACTTGGGTTTGAGATCAAATTACTATCAAGCTCTTGATAATTTTCTCTTCCTTAGGTTTTAGATCTAATTTCAAGTTTTGATGTGATTTCTTTTCCTAGTTTTGGATTTAGTTTCAAGCACCTCCTTGGGTTTGTAAGCCTAAGAAGAATCCAAATACTCCTTTGGATTATTACTTTTGATGCAATTACATTCAAGCTTTGTTTCATTTCTTAATTCAAGTAAGTTTCCTTTAATTCCATGCTTTGCTCTTTATTTCTATGCTTGTTCTTCATTTTATGCTTTTTGTCTTAACACCTTGAATTCATGTTAGATCTTAAGAATTGGCTATGGAATCTATATGAGTAACACATCTAGATCATAGATCGAGTCTTAGATCGTCTTGATTTAAAGTCTTTCATATGCTTTATTTTGGTTTTTATTTCCATGCATAGTTTTAGGTTGAATCTTAGATCTACTCTTTGTTACTTGTTATTTTCCTTAAAGTAATAAACTTTCACATCAACTTTTTTTGCTCTTTCCATTCATGCTTTCAATTTTTGCTTATTTGCATTATTTAGGATTTTATGCATAGTTGTACCTTGTGCATGCATGCTTGTACTTGGTGAAACAATGCTTGTTTTTGCTTATTTCCTTTATTTGCTTGCTTTTCCATATTAAGGCATCCGACGAGGCATTCTACCCACATGCAATTTCATTTCTTAGTTTAGTTTAATTAGGTTAATTGCTTTATTTGCATTTTCTTTTAATTTCCAAAGCTACAAACACATAGATTCCTTCAATTTAATCAAAACCCGATAATACAAAGCCATGAACCCGTTGATATATTTCAACACCACGAAAACTACACAAACACTTTGTCAAACAGTGGATCATGTCACCGATGACTACCCAAGTACACGCCGAGATTGAAGCACATGCTAGTGTAGTTGGGACTGGTAATGGGCAAAGGAGGAAATATGATCCATATTCCAACACTTACAACCCAAGATGGAGAGACCACACAAATTTTAGCAATCGAAATCAGCTAGGAAGTTCCTTTGGTGATCAAGACCATAGACCACCTCAAAATTCTTAAAGGGGGCAAAATTTTTGAGACAATATAATAATCGCCCACAAGCAGAAGACTCATCCCCAACGCTCGAGGAGATGGTGAAAGTCATGGCATCGAATACCTTGAAGCTTCTGCAAAAGATAGACGAATATCAACACGACACTCGGTCTAGTATAAAGAATCTAGAAACTCAAGTGAGTCGAATGGCTTACCACATAAGCTAATTGGATGCACGAGGAAGTGGACGATTGCCTTCTAAACCTGAGGAAAATATGAAGAATGTGAGTGCCATCATGCTGCAAAATGGAAAGAAGTTAGAAGCCCCAGGGAATATAACACCTAAATTAGAGGATGGAAACGAGAACGAGAAATGAGAAATAGAGCAGGCACACACTAATATCGGGTCACCCGATAACAGTCTGCCCGAACCTATAAACAATGTCCATAATTCCATTATTTTTCCTACCAGAGCCGAGCCATTTCCATTTCCATCACGTATTAAGCACCAAGTGACGGAGGACATGGAGAAGCATGTGCGAGATATTTTCAAGAAGGTGTAGACTAACATCCCTCCACATGAGATGATGGGTGAAACTATTTTTTCTAATTTCTATGAGAAGTTGCCACCAAGTCTAAAAGATCCTATTAAGCACCCAATTTTGAAAAGAGCGGAGTTTAAAGAGATTTAATTCGTGAGATTTCCATTCATTTCAAGACAACCATCAAAACCTCACTAAACTACTAACTGAAAGGGCGTAAGTGGTCGAGCCAACGACTTTAAAAAAAGGCCCTTGTTGGGAGGCAACCCAATGCTTACATTGTTTTTGTGTTTTTAATTTAACTAGTGCTTAACCCATGCGGTGCACGGAACGAATTGAATGGATGATGTAAATTCATTCGATGTAAGTGTAATATTATTTTTATTAACGTAATATAATAACTTAAAATAATCAAGTCACGATTTGGTCAACACGAGCAAATTTAAAACAATGGGCGTGGATATACGCGCCTCATTTATTTATTAGTTCACCCCACTAAAAATGTTATCACAAAAATGTCAATATTATCCTTAAACCCTACACCCCCAAATACTTCATATCCTTCAACTCTCCACCACCACCTCCAGCCGTCGCCCATCACTGTCACACCTGCCATGGCTACCGTCTATTGAAAAACATAAATAAAATATGCACACAGAAATATGTTGCCGCCGTCGTGCCATTGAAGAAAGATAAAGAAAAAAAAGGCCTTGAAAAAAGTCGTTCGATCCAAACTTTCGAATACAAAATATAGGTTTAAAAAATCGATTCGAACACAAAATACAACTGCAAAAAATTAATTCGTACAAAAAATACATGTTCGAAAAATTGATCTGAACGCCCCCTTTAAGGCTTGTTCAAAGATTTTTTCAAACAACGTTGTATTATTCGATCAAAAAGTTCAAACACATGACATATGCTTGAGAAACCAGAGACGAACACCCCTATTTTGCATCTGTTTCTTACCCTTTGTCGCTCAGATCCATCACTTACTTTTCACCATCCATCACGTTTTTTCTTCTTCATGTCAGAGTTGGGATGTGGTGGTGAAGGGTTAGAGAAGATGATGTGTTTGAGAGGGTAGTATTTTGTTGTGTTGGGGGGTGGTGGGGGGGGGGGGGGGGGGGGGGGAGTAATTTTGGCATTTTGTTGATTTTTCTTAGTGGGGTGAACTCATTAATAGATGGGGTGCCTATATCCGCGCCCTAAAATAAATTAAAGGTAAATAACTCCACATTTATATATTATGAAACAACTTTTTGCATACTACATTATACGTCAAATTATAGTTTAACTCACATGACAATAGTTTCAAGCTCTCCCATTTAGTTAGTCGCGAAACAATCATATTAGTCACTTTTATTACAAATCATTGAGTCCATCTTCTTGTTTAGTCTTTGTATCAAAGAAAAAGTGAAGATCTTATAATAAATTTAGGTTTTTCTAATTATCGGTATCCGTTGTACTTGTATGTCAACATGTACACAAAAGTTTATCATTAGATTATGTCATAATTCAATCACATCAATCTATTTGAGTACAACTGAATAATCTAGTTGTACTTTATTCGTACTTTGTTGTATGTTTTATTTCAAATATAATTTATATCAATAATTATAGAATTATTAAATAAACCTTTAACCAATAACAATATAATACTTGTAATATAAATTTAAAAAAATAATATAAAATCAACTAAATAAATACAGAAAATTGTATTTAGATTATAAATATATATTAATTAAATTAAAATTAAAAAAATCACAAAAGTTATATATATTATAAATAATATGAAATAAATCCTAAACTATTTTAAAATTAGATTAAAATATTATGAGTTCTAAATAATTATTTAATAATAAGAAAAAACAACGAAATGTTATAAAATAATAAAACAAATCATAAAAGAATATGAAATATGTTAAATATATATAAGAAATATATTTTTATATACAAATACTTATCAAATAATTTAAAGAAAAATTATGAAGATAGTAATAGTTCAAATGATATAAAACAAATCTTATTTCATAATAATTCTATAGAATAAATTAAAAATAATTTAAATTCTGAATAACCATTTACTAAATCCTAAAAGTAACAAAACACACTTAAAATGCTATAAATAATAAAATAATCAGAAAAATATGAATTTAGTTAAATAAATATAACATATATATGTTTTAATTATAAGTGGTTCTTAATAATTTCTAAAATGAAATAAAGTATAAATATAAATATTATAATATAATATAATAATATAAATATGAAATTATTTTGAAATCAGGTAAAAATATATTAAAATTATCATTAATTTCTAAATATTTATTTTAAAGACATTGAATGAATAAAATAGCTACAGTGATAAAGTAAATTAAATAAATATATAAAAGTTAATTTTAAATAGTTTTTATCTATTGAAAGTTGATAATAAAACAATAAAAAAGATCAAGAAGTTATAAAATATAATAAAATATTTTAAAACAGAAAGTAATATACTTAATTATATTATAAAGAATTATATCCTAAATCTAGAATATATATATATATATATATATTGAAATATAAAAAATACAATAAAAATTAAAAAAGAAATAACAATTAAATGAGGCATCGTATTAAAATTTTAATTGAGGGACTTTGTATTCTATTTTACTATAACTATTTTTTTTAAATCAGCCCGTTAATTGACTCGAGATAGCAACTAAGTAATTAACCACCAATTAATCGAGTCAGTTGATGAACCCGATAATAAATTAAAATTTATATATAGATCTCAGTTTATACGAAAGAAATTATATAACCAAGAGTAATAAATCATTTATGTGTGAGTTTCTAATGTTAAATACTTAAAGTCATAGTAATTAGTCACAAATTATTAATATACAAATGTTCATAAATAATTATTTAGTTAAGAATTTTAAAAAAAATGTATTGAATTATGTATATTATGCGAACATATAATCATTTTTTTTTGTTCTGCCCACATATAATTTTGATTTTAAAATTTAATCAAATAATTATATAAAGTTATTTGTCTTTCACTTATGTTCATAATATAATTTTTTCTTTTTCTTTTAGGAAAAGAAAAGTGTCATTGTCAAGTTTGTGACAAGTTTAGGGTCAAAGTTTGGGTCATTCGAGTTTTATCGAGTCACATATAGAAAATTGAAAATATGACGCTATTAGGTTTGTTCTCGTATCACCTTGTCTGGTCAACAAATAAAATTATGGAAGAAAAGAAAAGTTCTTGTTACTGATTATAATTTTTTTTGTCTTCGTTGCATCTAATTTCTAGTTGTACTCATACTATTTCTTTTTTATTTTTTAGTTAAAAATATTATTAAATAGTTTTTTAAAATCAAATTATAAATTTTTATATTTTTGTTATTCATTTTAGTTTTTTTCCCAATTTTGTTTATATTATATTATATTTCTTGTAATTTTGATTTTTTTATTTTATATTTAGTTAATAATTTTTTATAATTTAATGGTACTTTTTTTAGATATGAATTCATATTTAATTTTATAATATTAGCAACTTTTTAGTTTATTTTCTATTTTTTTGTATTTAGTAAATAACTATTTGTAATTTAATTATAAGTTATTATATTTTATTTATAATAAAAATAAATCTATTTCATATCATTTGAAAGATTTATATTTTCATTTACTTTTTGGATTTTGCAGATTTATAAACTAATTATTTATTTATTTATATATTATATATTTATATTTTATTTTTCAGATTTCTTGTACACACGCACACACACATAATATTTTTGTAGTTGCTATTATTATTTTTATTTTATTTTATATTTTTGTCGATTCTCTTTTTTATTTTTATATTTATTTATAGAATCTAATTATAATTTTCTTTGAGTTAATTTAACTTATTTTATGAATTTTCTCTTTAATTTTATTTGATTTTTGAATTTTCGATTTTGTTCCATATTTATTAAATAAGTATTTATAATTTAATTATAAGTTCTTATATTTTTATCTATATGATTTTATTACTATTTTCAATTTTATTAGCATTTAAAAAATTATTTATGTTTTACTTTTGCTTTTTTGGGTTTTTCAAATTTATTAACTAATTATTTACATATATTTATATATTTATTTTAAATAATATTTTATATTTTCTTCAAAAAAATTATATTATTTTTTATTTTTCTCAAGTTTTATTTATTATTACACATAATTCTTCTATATATTTAATATTTTCTTTACATAAACAATGAATATGTATACTATATATAGTATGTAAAATGGGCGGGAAAATTTTGAGAAATATTTTTAGAAATGATAGCCTTTATATATATATAAATTTTATTTTTTCTTTCTACCTCACAATTTGCATACTGCAATATCTAGGTTTGGAAATAGGAACTAGCTAGACTTTTTCACGTTAAGGGGGAGAAAGGTTTGGTTGGAGTATTTAGATGATTGGACTTATTTTGTGAAGAAAGATTGTCATGGTTGTCCAGACCCGTAACCTTCTCGCCATTTACTCGGGTGATTTCTATCTCTACTATTTCCTCATATTGAATATTGATTTGATTATTATTACTTTATGCTTGCTTTAGGAAAATCTAAAGTTTAAGTGTCGGGGGATTGGGGTTTATTTTATCACGTGAAAAACACATCCACCGTACAAAAAAAATCACATAACACAGATTAATCACCCATGTTTAGATATTATGCAGTACAACATCGACATAATTTGTCCAGATCACAAGAATTTCCAAAATAATATATAAATTACAGAAAACATTGAATTTGGAAATATGTGTAGACCTTCTACTACATTCTTAGTTTGTGACTTGGCAATTTGTGCTCATTTCTCCTTCTTATTCTGCTTACCTTTCTCACGACTACTTTGAAGATTCTGGACAACACCACTCAATGACGGATCAACGCAGTCATCAAAATAAATGGGGCCGATTTCAAGTATAATACTACATTTAGTACTTTCAAGAGTAGACTTTCTATTCATTTGAATCCTCCACAACGAGCCCGCCATATATTTATTCGAAGAATCAAAGGCAGGAACAACATCTAAAACCTGATCACTGACAATATCCTTACGCTACCTTTTCATAAGATATCTATCAAGAATGACACACACATAATGTATATTCATTATATGCAAATAATGGCAGTACAAAATACCCACCTCAAAAAATAACTTGCACATGCAAGATACCGACAAATCTTCAATATTGAAAATTACTGCATGTTTTATCACATCCCTACCCTCAATCCACACATGATATGTCATAGTAGACCCTTCTATAGAGAAAAAAGATTGATGACATGCAGCCCCTCTCATAAACTGATCATCGAATAAAGAAAAAGCCTCAACTGTATACACATCTTCAGCATGTCAAATAAACTTCACATCATTTAAGGCCATAGATGATGTACCTAGCATGTAACGTACATCTTCGCCGTTCTTTTTACTCCACCACTCAGACACTACTCCGAGGGAATTGTCTTCCCTCGGTATTTTTCGAGGGAAAAACCGAGGGACTATAAAATCCCTCGATTTTTTCCGAGGGAACAAAATTCCCCTCGAAATTCCGTCGCCACTATTGCCGCCATAATTACCGAAGGAAAAACCGAAGGAATTTCGAGGGAATATTTTCGAGGGAACAAAGCCCTCGGAAAAACCGAGGGAAATAAATATCCCTCGAAATTTTATTATTTTTATTTTTTTAAAAATTCAAAAAATCGAGGGATATTGAAATCCCTCGGTTTGAAACCGAGGGAACGTCTATCAACATTTGAAAATGAGCGTGGATATACGCACCCTAAAATATTATTAGTTGACCCCAAAATAATTTAGATAAAAATAGTCATAAATGAAAAGACTAAAATAACATTAACACAATATATAATTACAATTGAAAAAAATAAAATTTAGGAAAAGGATACCATACATTAACAATACCATACCCATGTATAGTAAGCCAACCACTACTTGACACCTCACTTATATTAATAAATTAGATTTTTTTTAAACAAATATTTTGGTTTGTGGGAATACAAGTACCATATAATGACGGTACTATAGAAGTACCCTTAAATTTATGTATTGTATATACATATTAGTTCGACAATCCAGGCCGCCTTCCAATACAATCCCAAAGCCCCGCCGTCGTCGGACTTAAATTGTTGAATCAGCCCAAGGCCTGACCACTTCCTATTTTAGGCACCGTCTCCACCTAGGCCGCAGCCACAGAGTCAAACCACCAAGAGTCCTTTCTCCACCACTGTACAGTGGTCGAAGAGGAAAAACTAGAGCCCGATCATCTTGAACCTGAACCACTGAGGCCACCACCGTTCGACTCCCAGCCGCTGCCGAAAAATCAAAGCACCCAACAAGAGACAGTCTATCTCGCCGCCCTTACATTCACAGTCGTTGTTCCGACGTGGCTTGCTTGTTGCCGCTGCGACGTCGGAGAGTCGAGCATCGAGCACCCCGCTCACCAATTTTCACTCGTCGGGCCACCATTGATGAGTTGAAGGAGGAGAAAAGGCATTGCCGTCACTGTCACCGCCATGGGAGTTGCCGTCTTCCAATTGTCGATTTACTGCTACTGTTTGAGTCGGAGTCAGAGCCATCGGGCCGCCGCCTTGGGAGAGGATGTCGTCAAGCCTCCAGCCGCTACTCGTCATCGACGGGGAGCCGAATGACTACCATCACCGCCAAGTTCTTTTTCTTTTTCTTTTTGTTTTACTTTTATTTTTATTATTTTTCTTGTTTTATTATTATTATTATATTATATGAGGGGTGTTAGTTAATTTAGTAAAAATAAATATATTTTAAAATTTTTAATTATTTTTATCCATTAGGGTCAACTAATAATATTTTAGTCCATAAATTGCATAAATTGCAAACCCCAATCAACTCGCAAAGGGTGTGAGCCACTCGCTATTTTGAAGCTCTTTCCCTCTCCCACTCTCTAGAAACAAAAAGCCAGACACCATTTTTGAATCGCCTTCCCCATCTTTCTCCCTCTTCCCAGGTTTTGAATTTATCTCACACCAACCCTCTATAACCCCACTTTCTTCTTCATCTTTTTTTCTCTCGTCACTCTAATGACACGCCCGCGGTGAAGAACAACTTCCTGCCACCTGGGTTGGTCTCCAATCTGCAACCAGTCCTCGCTAGCCGCAAAACTGCAGCCAGGCGTGAAAACGGCACCGTATCAGCTGAGATCGTTAAAAGGGACGACGACTTGGGCCGGCCCTCTTCTTCCGGCAATGACTATGATAATGGGCTTAATAAGCCCATAATATTGGTTACGAATAGCGATGGCATCGAATCCCCTGGGCTTTCGCATTTGGTCAATGCTCTTGTTGGTCAAGGCATTTAAAATGTCAATGTCGTTGCTCCTCAATCGTAATTCTCTGTATTTATGTTTAATTATTTTCTATTTTTGTTTTGGTGAATTGCTGATTTTTTCTATTTTTCTTATTTTTGTTGGCGAATTATTGTAATTATGCAGGGACAAATCTGCAGCAGGGCATTCAGTGTCGATAAAGGAGACGATTGAGGTGGTTACAGCTGAAATTAATGGCGCCGTTGCTTAGGAAATTTCTGGTAGATTTGATTTTGTTGTTTTTGTTCTTGTAAGATAAAATTAACATAAAATGAGTTTGATTTAGATGTTGAATATGTGAGCTTTAAAATTGAAATTATTATACTCGTGCAAATTTTAGGAACTCCAGTGGATTGTGTGTCGTTAGCTTTATCAGGTGCATTGTTTTCGTGGTCGAAGCCTCTCTTGGTACTTTTTTTTTTTTTACCCCCATGGCTTCAATTTTGCATATTTGTTTATGATATTGATTTGCTCTTCGAGTATATAATTATATATATTAGCACATGTGATTGTTTTGCCTTATATTATTTAGGTAATAAGTGGCATCAACAAAGGTTCAAGCTGTGGCCACCATATGTAAGTGTTTTTTCTTTTGCTCCTATTGACTATGAATTATAGACTCAACTCAATAAAAACCCATGTTTTATTCGGGTGTCGTGATGATTCAAAATTTAATCTTTCTGGTTTTTAATTGGTTTATTGAAGCTTTGTTGTCTCATATATATATGGACTCAATACAATTATAGGTTTTATTCGGGCGTTGTTGCTGGAGCCCGGGAAGCATTACTGAATGGCGCGCCTTCCATTTCAGTGTCACTAAACTGGTGCGTTCGTTTTTCCTTACACTATATTTCACAACTATAATTTTGTGATTATTAATAGATGTGTGATAAGGTTGCTATTAATGTATTTTATTTTATTTTGCAGGAAAAAGGATGTTACTTCGGAGAGTGACTTCAAGGACGCTGTAACTGTGTGCTTACCACTAATAAATGCAGCAATAAGAGACATCGATAAAGGGATTTTCCCAAAAGGCCTCTCGTTGAACGTTGAAATTCCAACGTCGCCCTTGGCTAACAAGGTTTACATATTATCTTGATTTAGGATAGTGGTCCTTTAATTTCTAGTTATATAATAATAAGAAAAGCAAAGACAAAAACCATTTATGCATATGATTTGGATTATGCATGCAATTTCGCTACAATTGTTTCTCCAAGTTTTTTTTATTTTAGTAAATCTTTCTGAAAGGGCTAAAATATGAGTTAATGTGTTAAATTTTTTACAGGGACTTAAGCTCACGAAGCATAGCCATTGGAGGTCGATGCTTAGCTGGCAAGCTGTTTCGGGCACTAGAAACCATGTTGCTTCTCGTTTCACCACTGGTCAACCGGGCCTTCGCATGCAGTTTGCACAATTAGGCCGTGATGCCTCTGCCGCTGTGAGAACTCTTTAATTTTTTATTATTTTTTTAAGGGTGCATGCATGGTATTTCACCGGTTATCTCAGATTGTAATTATTCATTTTCTTCCAGGGTGCTGCTCGTCGTTTGACCACACAAAAGAAGAATATAGAGATTGTCGAATCAGTTGGTGTTGCTGGGAAAGCTGATTTTAAGAGGACGGTGAAATATTTCCGTGTAGAGGTAGCATTCGAGAATCAATTAAAAGTTATTTTACAAAGGAGACTTTACACCGTCGTTAGGAAGAGCAATATACTTGACCTCATATAATGAGATTGTGTTGTCTTAAACTTTCAAGTTGTACGAGTTGTTTGGTTTGATGAATGATTTGGTAATTAAACTATCCAGATGCTCGAGAAGGATCAAGAAGTGGACAATGAGGACCTGGATTTTAGAGCGCTCGAAAATGGCTTCGTAAGTGTAGCTTTATTGTTTTCTTATGCAAATTTATGGGCATGGAACTATATTTTAGAGCGCTCAAAATGGCTTTGTAAGCACAAATAACACTTATTCACCCAACACCGTTGACTTAATTCAACTTTTAGCTTCTGTTTGCAAACACTGTAAATTTTTTATTTATCGACTATTTTTTTTTCCACTTTTACTGCGATTAATCACTTTCCGAAGATCCTTTTTATTTTGACACAGGTTGCAGTTTCTCTACTCCCTCTATATATGCATTTAGATTCAGAGACTGAAACTGCTGCTTTAAATTGGATTTCATCTGCAGTTCAATTTGGATAATCATAAGTGATTTTGTAGATTTTCAAGTGTAATGGGTTTGGTCATTTTTTATGCTGCTAGCTCTTTTCTCCTGTTAGTTTAAGTTTTTTTTTTTTGGCATTGTGTAGAAAGATTGCCAATTTTTTTCTCCAGTTTGTCTTTTACATATATAAATGTGTGTAGGTTAGATTTTACCGCCCTTATTTTTTCTAGGGTGAGATATTAGGTTCGGTCTATTGTGTTTCACCATGCAATTTGGTTTGGTGTCAATGATTGGAGAGTGATTTTTGTATTGTCCAAAAAAAAGTGCTTAATCCAATTTTCTATTAAATGTTAAATAACAACATTATGTTGTGATTAAAGACTTGGATATCGATTTTTTGGCAATGTTTTCTTTTTATTTTCAACCCCAAATATGCAATTGTTTTTTTTTTTTTTCAAAAACGAACTAGTTTCTCATTTTTCGTTCTAAATATCATATATAAATATAATTTCACTAAAAATACCATCAATGATCATGGTTACTCTAGTTCACTAATCCTTAATTATTAAATCTAACTACACTTGAAAATTCATTTTTTTCATTTTATATCTAACTACACTTGGAAATTCATTTTTTTTAATTATATTTACACTATTATTTATAAAAATGGAAAGAAACGGAACAGACGTTTGAATAAATGGCATGGACATATATAAATATAATTTTCTCAAATTAGTGAATTTTCTCTCTGAAGACACGAATTTGACGTGCTGAAAATTGAAATGCTACAGTTAGCTTCACATCTTTCTACTTGACTTAGTTTTTTTTCTTTAAATTCGGAAATTCATAAAAAAGAAAAAAAGAAAAAACACACACAAAAAAACACACACACACAGAGAGAGAATCAAGGAAACAATCACTTGCTCACCACATCGTAGGGTTTAACAGTTAGTATTATACCATCTTCTCCAAATCTCCGATTTCCCCAAAATGGCGTCCTCCAAAACCCTAATCCGCTCCGGAGTTTCTCTGATGACCCGATTCCTCAACCAGACAGCCCATCCCAACCCGAACCCGATTAAATCTCAGAGCCCCGAATCGTTCGCCCCCCGGAAAATTTTCCCCTCTCTGTTTATTCCTCAGTCCCACAAGACGACGCCGTTGCATTTCCCGCTGCATCAAGACGACGTCGTGGAACCTCATAGAAAGATCTCCCCGGAAGGCTTCCTCTACCCTTGTGGCCTTCCGTATCTCCCGTTCTTCTTGCCCGAAGGTAAATTTGGAGTTTCTCATTTTTCATTTTCTTTCTATTTTTTTTTCGAATTTGAGTTCTAGCCAGTTAATTGAGCTTAAACATTGTTGTTTTTTCTTATCTTTGCTGCTTTATCATTATTAAGATACAGTGTTGTTGCAGTTTAAGATACTTTGGTAGTTCCGTTTATGCTTTTCGTACAATCCAAAAGTGATTATAATTTAGGTGGCTTACTAAATCCCCTGATATGGCTATCAATGGGAAATTAAGGTTTGTCTCTCCTTAGCTGATGCTGTTTTATTTTCGATAACACCCTTTTCATGTTTCGGATTAGCATTGTGTGATAATTGTTCAATCCTCAATTAATCCGAGTTTGCAAGCTAGTTTTAGGATTTTAAATCCCCCAGAGATTTTCTTTATTTTAGTTTTTCCCCCTAAAGGGACCTTTTTGTGGACTGAAAAATATACCATTGTTTGGGAAGACGATTTCAGTATCCATTTGGAAATCCAATTAAATTAAGTCATAGACAGCTTGGGTTAGATTAATTGTTGGGCTCATCGTTAGATGAACAGTACTGTAGGAGTTTACCATTGTGCCAACATAGAAAATTGTTGCCTTATCCAGAGTTCGTTTCATAATACTCTTTGATCAGTGCTGTTTAGCTTATTTTCATAAGATGTATAGTTAAAACGTAGAGGTAATTATCATATATCATATGATGTATAGTTTCTTAAACCTTTTTGATATGGGCTGATTTTTTAATCCCAAATAATTGATGGAAAGGGATGACACTTTTTTTTAATAATAAGAAAATTAAATCCTGTTGCAATAATTCATATTTTCAGCAAGGATGCGGTTTTGTATGCTCGAGGTAGTATTTAACTGGACCTGTCAGAAATATTAATATAGCAACATACTGCTATGTACATCTGCTATTTGTGAAACAATCAGTCATATATTTGAAATCTGGGTGAAATATTTCACTGAGCTACAAATTGTTGGCTGGGTCAAGCTTAGACAACTTTTAAGTCCGTCAGACAATTTTTAATGTTAGTTAATAAGGCACTATGACTTGGAAACCGAGGAGGTTAAAGTTGACATTGTTTCTTTTTATTTAGGGTTAATTAGAAGAGGTACACTCGAGGTCTGACCTAATTACACAAAAATCCAACTCAGTGCTGGCCCAGTAACGAGGCCCGTGAGACTGACGTTTGAGGCCCGAGAATTATAGGGGCCCAAAATAGAAATGTTCTATTGAAAAAAAGATGGTTGAAAAATCAGTTTGTGATCATGTGATTAAGTGTTTTTGCTCTAAATTGCAAGACGTGCAATATTTGGTAACTTGTTCACACATTGTAATATATTTTGATGATAACAAATATATGTTACTTAGATGTTCACTTTATATATATATAGTGATAAAAAGTAGTTATTTATGGCAATGTTGAGGGCAATTTTTTGAATGTGGGCTAGGGCCTAATAATTTACCGGCCTGGCCCTGACCCAACTAACTATCAAAATTACAAAAACCACCCCTGAGATTTTATTTTGTCTTACATTTACCTCCTCCATAAGCAAAAAACATCCCTTTTATTTATCACTTACTACATGTTGCTATTTGACTCCCTGCAGTAGACGAGTCTTCATCAAATGTGCCTATGCATTTATTTCCAAAGCGTACCTACCAACCAAGCAACATCCGGCGCAAAAGGACACATGGATTCTTTGCTAGGTGGGTCCCCATCTATCTTGAGCACGCGCGCACACACATAAATACATGCACAAACACACACGTGCTCGATTGCACGTCGTATAGCTGCTGGTCCTTTTACTGTTACAGTCTCATATGCCTTACGCTGTTTATTATTACTGGTGGAAAAATGTGACGGCTATTTTCCTTGTAAATAGCCTTTTGTTCAGTATTTATTAAATTCTTATTTTGCACAAATATTATGAAATGATACTATTTGCTCTGATTTGTTTTCTTGCTGATTTTCCTTTAATTACAAAAACTGCCTCTGAGGTTTAACATAATTACAACACACACACACAAAAAACTCAGCCTAATTACATTTGTTTCTCTTTCAAGAATATTTGTAAGGAACCTGAAAGGGTTGTTTGTAACATTTGCTACGGTTATTTATAATTTTGAACAAAACTGTAGTTTTTATGTAATTAGGCCAAACCTCCTTGTTAGTTTTTGTAATTATCTCTATTTTTGATGAAAATCAAACCTTCTTGTGCTGCGGAACTTACTTTCGGATATCTCGTGTTATAACTACAATGCCATGTTTGGGTGTCCATAATAAATCGCACATCTCTAGTACTTGGCCGATATGATTTTTATTTATTTATTTATTTATTTTTAATCCTGAACAGAAAAGCGACAAAGGGTGGTCGAAGAGTAATTGCTCGGCGAATTGCAAAGGGTCGGTCTAGAATCACAGCATAACCGACTTGATTTAATCAATAGCTCGGGGGGGTGGGGGGCGGTGGAAGAAGAATATTAGTGTTGACAATTGAAGTTTAGTAATGCATGTTCGGGATTTTGTTTGCCATTCTACAGTGGAATGCCTAAAACGTTGTTGCTCTATGCTTTCGCACTTTTATATGTGATGGAGTTTCATATTCCAATTACTGAGCTGATGATCTATGAATTTTAGATGTCCATAATTTTTTTATAGCATTAAAAGGTAACAAGTACAAGTGCAGTGGATATGCAAGAATTTTTTTTTTTTTTTGGCAGCATATTATTGTTGGATGACATAATGCAGAATGCAGGCTGGGCCAAAATTCACTCACCCACCCACCTTTTTGTCAAAAGCACAAACAACGCTCATGTATGGGGTTTGTTATTGTAGGACACTTGTGTCTTTAAAACATACACGTAGATACATGCAAACCTTCGCGTGGTACATTCTAGAATCAACACACATGTTTTTAGGTTGTCAATTATTCATTCGCATTTGTGATTGTGTTTATAGTTCTAAGTATGGGTGAGCATTCGGTCGGTTCGGTCGAAAACCGAACCGAAATTTGTATAAAATTTCAAACCGAACCGAACTGAAATTCGGTATAAAACCGAAAACCGAAATTTCTACAAAATTGCAAACCAAACTAAACCGAAAATATGTTTAAAACCGAATTAACTGAAGCGAACCGAACCGATATGATAAAAAATAATAATAAGTAATATAAAAATTATATTTTTTTATTTTTTAATTATATTTCGGTTAAAACTGAACCGAACCGATTTTTTTTTTTTTGTAAAACCGAACCGAACCGAATTAACCGTTTTTTTGGAATTCTCAAACCGAAAACCGAACCGAATTTTCAAAAAACCGAACCGAACCGAAAATTTCGCTTCGGTTCGATCGGTTATTTCAGTTTTTCGATTTTTTGCTCACCCCTAGTTCTAAGTTGTAGCATAATCGATGGTACTCTACTTGTACTATCCTTTATATGGTATGCATTGTCAATTGAGATCTTTTATTCTATTAAGATGGTATAAGAAATGAATACGTCAAGGATGGTCAGTGACACATAAATTGAACACGAGACAAGTTAGTATGTACCGTCTTAATACTCGTAAGTCAGACGAGACATACTTTTAAAATAAAATATCATATTAATGGAAATAAAACATTATATTTCTCAAAACAATATAAATGTCTTCGAAATTTTGACTTTTTATATTAAATAATATGACATTTTATTTCAATTTTTTTTAAAAAAAATATGCGACATAAGACGATTTTACAACTCGACCTATTTTTCACTTTTTATTTTAATATACTAAATATGAATTTGATGAAACAAATATTGCAACCAGAGGCGTAGCCACCCCAAGGGTTGGGGTGGGTTCCACCCATGTTCAATTATTTATTTTACTTTTATTTTATTTATATTTTGAAAAAAAATAGATAATAGCCCATGTTAAATTTATTCTAGTCTAACTATATTTCAATTATTTTAGCCCATAATCCATAAATTATAGTAGTGATGGTTCATTATATAGGAGAACTTTCTACATTAAACGAGAGTTTATCGTTACTAATTCAATAATTAATGTAATTTATTTTATAAAAAAACTATTAAATTTTACGTTTCAACCTCAAAATATTTTTCGAATCGCAAAATATACTGACCTTTTTTTTTTTCAGTGGTTAAGTTAGTCAAGAGTTATGACTGTCATAGTTAATATAACACATAATATATATCCATTTTTTTATATATATTACTAGTAATTTATTATATTTTGATATAAATACACACAAACATATGCTAGAATTGTGGTACACTAAGCATACGGAAGGTTTCCATTAGACATTCATATTTTTTAACAAAAATGCATATTTTAATGGTTAAATGTCATACTTTTTGAACATGTATATTTATGTTAACTATGACGTTTCACCGTAAAAATATGTATTTTTTTTCAAGTAATATAACGGTATAACAAAAAAAAATCGTACAGCGAATATGAAAAAGACCTACTAAAATATTTATATTCGGGCAGCTCAGGACAAAAAAAAATTCTGGCTACGCCCTGATTGCAACCCCATTAATTATAGAACTAAAACCGTAATTTTGCCTATACAAAATACGTGTAAGCATGTTACTATAAAATAATTTGATATTTACCGACATGAACGACTGTGTAACTAAATTCTATAATTACCTAAATAATAATAATAATAATAATAATAATAATTACTCGGTTAATTGATCCACCAACTTATGTTTGTTTGTTCAAAAAGATTTTGAGGTTGCAATTTGGTTACACTATTGCTATTAAAAAAAATCCTACTATAAAATAAATTTGATATTTACCGACATGAACGACTGTGTAACTAAATTTCTATAATTACCTATATAATAATAATAATAATAATAATAATAATTTACTCGGTTAATTGATCCACCAACTTATGTTGTTTGTTCAAAAAGATTTTGAGGTTGCAATTTGGTACACTATTGCTATTAAAAAAAATCCAGGTAATACCGATGGCCCTAACCGTCGGTGGAAGAGTTACCATTGGATTATGATGGATATGGTCCGTCGGCATTTCTTCCTTTGGTATCTTTACGTCGACACCGACGACGAGATGTTGGGATACTCCATTGCAGGGCCGGCCCTGAGTATAGGCATAGAGGGCATGTGCCTAGGCCCCCGATTTTGAAGGGCCCAAATTCCAAAAAAAAAAAAATAAAAAAAAAAAAATATATATATATATATATATATATATATATATATATATATATATATATATAATGATGATTCAAAATATTGAAATGTGAAATTTTATTTTTCTTCCGTGAAATTTGAAATCCCGATTATTTATATTACACTTTTATCTTTTGAAAATGATTATTCATGTTTTTTATTTCATTTTCAAAATATTTTCATCTTAGTTTTTCCAAATTTTTTTGTAAATTATCATTTTAAATCATTCTAATCAACTTTGATGTTCACGAGTAATGGAAATAAGTAGTTGACACTAATAAGATTATATTATGTGTTTTTTTTTTAATTTAGATGTATAAACAGTTAAATAATCTTGTCATTTGTTATAGGCTCTAATCATTCTTTTTAAAGAGATATGATGAGTCACATTTTTGCTTCAAAAAATACGAAAATATTGATGTTTGAGTTCAAGATAATTTCCGCATTATTTACAGAAGTGTTGATTTTTTAAAAAAAAAAAAATTAAACTCAAATTGAGCGCCCAATTATAAATTCGCCTATAGCCCCCCGAAAGTTCAGGGCCGGCCCCGCTCCATTGCCATTGATTAGCCACCGGCATATGAGGATGGGCGCGACGACAAGGTGCCACAGGTAAATTGCCGATGAGATGTCAGCGCCGGTGATTGCCGACGAGGCATGGCCATTAGTAAATACCGAAGTACACTAGCCCGTCGACATATTTGAATGTTTAAAACTTGTCGATGGTCAATGCCCGTCGGTAGCTTTTATTTTTATTTTTTGGTTAAATATTTTTTTAATGCACCTGTTCGTATTTAGGAGGTGTCAAAATTTAAAAAAACGTCAATTACGCATAAAGTACTGAAATATATATAGTTTAAATCAAATATCAAACATATATTCACAACCCACATTTTTTAATATCTAACACTACTGCTTTGGTGGAGGAGGATATTGAGGTCGAGGTTGAGTTGCGCACTCGGCCATTGCTACGACGATCCCATCCAGCACTTGTTGCCAGAGCATCGCTGGAGCTCTAGCCGGTCACGCACATTTTGTTCGCAGCTCCTGTTGCAAACGCTTGTATGTCTCTCTTTGCGCCTGAAGCTGCTCTTGATGACCTGCTTGGACACCTCTCTCTGCACCTTGACTTGCTCTTGACAAATTTGTAGTTGTGTTTGGAGTTGCGTGACACGATTATCCGGAAGATGAAGAAATGTTTTCTCTGGAAATCTTCGAAGCCAGAAGTCTTACGAAGCATCAGTTCCAAACGTCGATCCCAATGAAGTCTAAATATATAGACCTCATCAACATCATTCAGGTTCTGTGAAAAAACATGTCTCTCATCGAGACGTCTCTGAAACTCCTTCCGAAATATTTTGGTTGGTATGTATATACTCAGAAATTTCTCAAAACCAAAACATAACCTTAATTAATATTAAAATTGAATGATACTTATAGATGTCTGCATGGATTTGAGGTAAGTAAATGTGGCGTCACTTCTCTGGTTCCCTACTCCTTTCCACACGTTGTATTCAATTGATTAAATATTTTACCATTAATTATCAAGTAATTAATACTTACGTTACGAGTCCGATTTACATATATAAATGTAAATTTACTTATCTCACTCTACTAGTCACCTCCTCCAGATATCCTCGCTTGCAAATGGACTACGTCCACTTAGTATTCCATGTCTGCGTCCACTCTTTCAGGCGGTTGGACCACTTAGCACACATATAGGCGTAAAAGACATCCTTCGCGATGCTCTCAGCATATAGACTAGAGACCCAATAATATTTCTTCTAGAGAACAAAACTTTAATACAAAACTATTATATATAATATAACGAAGAATATATACATCTGTTGCGAATGAAAAGATTAGTTAATTATCAGTCAGGAACTCAAACCACCACAACTAACGATGCAATTATGTGTTATGCTCATCTTTTCACCCATTGAGGTGTACATGAGCCTCGGGGATCTCTCAAATATCATCGACAACTTTGTCGAGTAATTGGGTAGCCTAAAAATTTGTGGTTAATTAGAGCAATATATCAATATAAAGAACTTATTTGACATAGGGGTGAGCACATAAACTAAGAAATCAATAAAATTGACCAAAATGAACCAAAAATTTCTGTTTCGCTCGGTTTTATGAATAGTGGTTCGGTTCGAGAATCCAAAAAAATTGAACTTCGGTTCGATTTTAACTAAAATATAATTTAAAAATAAAAAAAACAATTTTCATATTACTTATTGTATTTTTTTTATTAAGTCGGTTTGGTTCAATTAATTCGGTTTTAAGCCTATTTTCAATTTGGTTAATATGCCTAATCTCACAACTTACTATTCGATACATGATCTCAGTTTGAAATTTAGCTCAATATATTCAAGAACAATTTTAGTGTGTGCATTTTCTTTCATTCTTTTTTTTTTCCCCTGAAGATAAGCGCGTAAATACACACGCCCGTGTACATTGCACTTGTGTCAGTTTAATATCTGTTGACCTCTTCGAACAAAACAAAACTAAAACTCAGAGAGAGAGAGACTTGAAGCAAGCAGGGACCTTTTCTTGAAACTATGCCAAATCTTCTTAGTAAAAAGATGACAGAGTTATTTATTTACTCTATTTCTTAAATTTGAAAAAACTGACTCACTGGCACTGCCCACTGCATATATAATTTCAAGGGGCAAAAAAAAAAAAATAAGTATATATATATATCCTTGACTTATATTTATTAACATTCATTTATGAAACAAGAAAAAAGGAAAAAACATCTGCAGATCGAAAATACAAAACTAAAAAGTGTCTCTCTCACACACACACACACACGCAGCATTAATTAATACATTGTCCTCACAAAACTTAAAAGCCAAGAAATACATATCAACTCATATATAATTATCATAGCTGAGCTGGGTCCCACATGGAAAACTAGGGTTCCCAAGAAAACCGCTGCTGCATGACAGTAGGCCGCCGCCGCCGCCGCCCGGCGCGGAGGCGGCCAACGACGGCGGGGCCGATGGCGATCCGAATGACGCCAGGAGAGACTCAATGTAGTCCGTTGATTTAGGAGAACCGGGCGGGTCGGGTTTACCTGCACCGGATGAAAGCCCAGCATTCTTTACCGGAGACGAGGGCCCCACAAACTCAATCCCTTTGTTATCAAACCCATTCATTGTAACCGGATCGTACGGCAGCAGTGGACCGGGGCTATTAAAATTGAAGATGGCATTATCGTCCTGATAATTATTAATTAGGGTTTGATTTTGAGGCCAGTAATAATTAGAAAAAGGAGGGGTCATTATCAAATTTGCATGAAAATTGTTATTCATCATCACGGGATTATTAAACCCTAGGTGTTGATCGATTGTAAGGGGCGTGGGTGTATTTAGCGTGTTTGGGGTGGGGGTGCAAATCTGATTAGGTATTGGGGTGATGTTGAGATGTTGATGAGAAGAGGGAGAGGGGGTGTGGGTGTGGGTGTTGCCACTGAAATAGGGGAGGTGTGGAGATAATCTTTGGGTGTGATTAGTGGAATTGATTAGCTTTTTCTTGATGCTTGAGTTCCAAAAATTCTTCACTTCGTTGTCCGTTCTTCCTGGGAGATGCTTAGCTATCTGAGCCCACCTAAAATTTGGATTTATTTTTTTATTTTTTTATTTTTCATGCAAAAATGGATTTTTGCAATTTATGATGAAACTGAATAATTAATTAATTATAGTCACCTATTTCCTAGGACTTTGTGAAGCTCAATGATAATGGCTGCTTCATGGGGTGAAAAATTGCCTCTCTTGAGATCAGGCCTTAGATAATTTATCCACCTCAGTCTACAACTCTTTCCACACCTTTGCAACCCTGAAACAAAATTATATATAACTAAACTTAGAAATATCTTTGCATGCCCTGAAAAAATGGAAAATAAATAAATAAAGAATAATATACATTTTTTAAACATGGGTTTTTTTTTTTGAGTGAGAGAGAGATAGGTACCAGCAAGTCTTGGAACAGCACTCCAACAGCCATGGCCATAGGTAGAAATGTAATTTATGAGCTTTTCATCTTCCTCAGGTGACCACAAACCCCTCTTCACTTTCTGTTTGCTGCAGCAATTATGATGCCCCATTTTGCCCTTTTCTTTTTCCTTCTGACACAAAACAGGCTGGAGATCAATCCCCTGTCTCAAATATCTGCAAACACAAAAACATATGTGAGAAAAAAACAAGAAAATATATTTTTTTTAAAATGATAGTGTGAATGGGGCCTCTGAGACCTGAGGGGATATCAGCTTTTAAAGGTACATTTGAGATTGTGAATTTAATGTTAAGAGTTGTACCATGACGGCTAAGAGGGCCCTCTTTTAAAAGGAAAAAAAAAAGGATTTTTGGAGGTGAAATAAAAAATAAAAATGCTGCAAATATATACATGTGTTTGTGTTTTTTTGTATGTATGTATATGTATTGCAAATGGTTTATACATATACAGCCATGAAAATGTAGGTAGCTAGCTCTGTATAGTTTCCACGAGTCAGCCATGCGGCATTTTGTACGGCCCTATCCTTTTTTTTTTCTTTTTCAATGAATTTAGGGTGGATTTAGATTGAAAAGTAAATTTGGATTGAGATTCAACCAAAAGATTGTTGATTATTTGCTGGCAAATTCACATGATCATATTATCAATTGTATATCTTTATTGTCATGAATTGCAAATATGTCAGAAAATTAATAAAAGAAGAATTAATCTAAAAATATTGAATATTATTAAGGAATAAGTTTTTAATGAAGTTAGTTCAGCAACAACATATCCATTAGATTGTGTGCATTTATGTTTATGAATATCAAACTGTCACATATTCTATATATGGCCACTTTATACATCAATATTGTAGCTCTTGTCATCCAGCTTGTGTGCAATTAATGCTCTAACAATTGTTTCATCCTTAATTTCTTGCACAAAATTGAGCAAACAACATCAACAATACATATAACCAAGTTATAACATATAATATATGCTCAACTTTCTTGGCTTTGTAGAGTTGTACATTTAGCCCTCTATCTCTATCTCTGGCTGGATTCATTGAAAAGAACATTGCCGACGTCGAATCGGTGGATATTTGTCTTCTTTAATTTGATTTTTCTGTTGGTTTCTTGGAGGGTTTCATCATCTTTTGGACAAGAAGAGAAAGGATAAAAAAAAGCCTATGAATTCAGTTTCTTGTTTTTGTTTCAACAACTTGGCAAATTAAGTTATGATCAAATGTATTCACTCTTTTGCAAATATATTTCATTCTTGAGGTGTTCTTAAGTTGTTGTTATTATGGAGGCACATTGAAACTTACATTTCCCATCGTTTTACAGTATCGACTAGAACTGACAAAGAATTTTCCTGGAATAGTAATTGAATTCGACAAAATAAAAAGGACTCGCATACGTCAAATTGACTATACGACAAACAGAATTTCGAGCCGTACGTACGTTTGTCGTGTTTTGTAAAAGAGAGGCGACATTTTCGTTGTTTTTATTAAAATTTCGTTATCTATGTGTCATATTGTTTTTTCCCTTCGGCGATGATCTCATCGCATACGTCAAATTGACTATACGACAAATAGAATTCCGATTCGTACATACGTTTGTCGTGTTTTGTAAAAGAGAAGCGACATTTTCGTTGTTGTTTTTATTAAAAATTTCGTTATCTATATGTCGATTGTTTTTTTCCCTTCGGCGATGATCTCATTAATTGCGTTGTTTAAATGTTTCTCCTATAGAGGACGCATAAACTACTATAGCAAGTGGAACAAAGTACAAGGAATCAAAAGTTTGATTTAGGGAAGATTAAGAGATAATTAATGACGAAATGAAATTTAGAAAGGAAAAAAAAACACCATTGTCAATAATGTGATAAGAATATATAGAGATCAACATCGAGACCGATGTTGATTGAAACCCCAAACTCCGACGTTTAACGATTAATAGTACCAAGTGTTCAAAATTTCTTTAGACCTATCACTTCTTATGAATGCACACAACTTGTTGATAGTGAAGTTTGTGTGTTGGTGCACGCTTTCGTTGACTTGTACCGATGTTATGTGTCTTTTACTCTTACTCTCATTCCTTTGCATCGTTAATTTTGACACAAACTTCTGTTTCTTGAGACTTATAAGAAACACAACTGTCAAAATCATCAGTAATGTTATGAATTGCTTTGACAATCAACATAATTAATAATCTCGGTTGTCACTAGTCACTAATCTCTTAAATATCAATTGTGAATGATCACAGTTATTAATACTTAACTTATATGCTACCTCTTATTTGTTATTTTATGAATGACCGGTTAAGAGTTTTTTAGCGACATTTCAGAATCTATCTTCAAAATTAAGGAACCTATTAATTTGACTATTCATTTCTAATTAACTAATACTATTCTTAATTAACATGTATTCACTCTTTACTCATATTTGTTTGTATTATTATCATAAGTTCATTTTGATTTTTTTAAATAAATAGGGATATATTTTGAAAAAATGGAAAAAAATAATAATAATAAAATGACAATTAATTTTAAAAAAAAATCTAATATATAAATCCGCATTTAGAAAGAATCGAAAGAAGTGAATTTAAGAGATAAGTATTATATTAAATTTAACATATTTTCTTAAATAACTTATTACGTAAATCGCCTGTTGTATTAATTTTGTTTATTAAGATTAATTTTGGCTACGCCACTAGATTTATATCCTCCTTTTTATTTGGGAAATACAAAGAGACGTCGAATAACTTTATTAGATGAAACAGTAGAAATAATAGGTTAATTATTCAATGTATCCGAATCTCACTTTACTATTACTATTATTTATATTTTATTTGATGATATATGTATATTTTGTTCGATAAATATGGATTTTATGTGTAATGAATATAATTTATTTTTTAATTTTTTTGAGCTTATCATCTATAAATCTGTAATGTTTGGTTGAAGACGTTGCATTATTAAATCATGTATTAAATTCTAATTGTATAATTGGACCCCAAATGGATATTAACGACCTAATTAATCCTAATTTAGTTTAATTATATATAATCAAACTCAAATTATAAATAATTATAAATCAAATCCTATGTTAAATCCTAATTGCATAATTAAACGCAAATTCCCTAACTAAACTCAAATTATATAGCAAACCTTAATTTCTATCTCAATTATAAATTAAATCTTAAAATTAACACTAGATAATCCCTAATTCAAATTAAACCATAATACTTAATCCTAAATCTAACACTAAAACCAAACCTAAAAATATATCAATTATATATACTACAATAAAGAAAAAAGAAAAATAGAAAACAGCTTACCTTGGACGGAGGGCGAAGGAGAGGGAGGAGCAGGCTTGACGGAGGGCGGCAACATCTAGAGAATCGGCGGCGACGATTGGAGAAGCGGCTCGGGTGAACAACTCGTGGCTTGACAGAGGATGGCTCAAGCCCACGGCCTGGCCCGTCAGCCCGCATAAACGGACGGATTTGGACTGCTATTTCCAAACCCATTTAAGTCGTGGGCTTTTTTTGGCGGGCTGGCCCGCAGGTTGATCGCCCCTTTTTTTTTAATTTTCTTATATTTTATTGTAATTTATAATTAGAATTTATATTGGTTAAATTTGAAGGGCATATTTGTATTCTTTTATTTCTTATGAGGCCTTTTAGAATACTTTAAATATTATAATAGTTTTATTTCTTATTTTGTATAATTTTTAATATAAAAATAAGATTTCATAAAAAAAAAAAAAAAAAAAAAAAACAGTTCACGGGCTGGCTAGCGCTCGCCCTGTTTTGAGGCAGCGCGCGGCGGGCTAAACCCATTTTACAACGCTACTCGTGGCGTAGCATTGTTTTTCAAGTGGAGTTTTTTTTTTTTATATTATTATTATTGTTGGTCTGCAGCGGGGGCGACCCACTGCTATGTTTAGGGCTGTGGTGAACATAGGGAAACTATTTCCTTTGGGGATTTGCAAGGGAAATCCACTCCTCTCCGATTTAAAAGAAAATCGAAAAAAATAGAAAAAATATATTTATCAATCAATTACTAATTTTCGTGATCTTGTAACAAAAAAACAAACCTCGTAATACCTTCACAAAAATCACGACGATTCGTTACTTTGCGTTCAAATTAAATAAGTCGATCGATCGTATCGTAAATACTATTGATTGAATTACACGACACGGGTAAATACAAAAATGCTCGGTGATATTTCTTCTAGTGAAACCCTGGTCAAAATTGTTCCACATATCTAAAATGATATGATATGGTTTTATTTTCACACAACTATATTTTTTTTTCTTTTTCGAATTAGACCCCTAATTTGAAATCAAAACTTCATTTCAAAATTAAACTCTATTTGAAATTTAATTATTTAACTAGAAAGTAAAACATAATTTTAAATAATTTTTTATTTAATTTAAAATTATTTTAAAACTATAAATTTATTTTCTAATTAAAATAAAAACAGAATGATAAATTAACTCTTATTTACATTAAAGTTATTTAAATCCCAAATTAAAAAAAAAAAAAAAAAAACAGATCTTTATTTAAAAAAATATTGATAGAATTTTAAAATAAAATTTTCAATTAAAACTAAAAATAATGACAGAATTTTAATTAGTAAATTTTTTTATATTAAAAATACTTTAAATTTGAAATGCCACATCCCATCGAAGAAGTAATTGGCCACCGTATTTGAAATACCATATTGCCCCGCCCTATCCAAAAATTGGCCAAAGACTCAATCGGGATACCCACCCGGTGCACAATCCAATAGTCTTGCCAATCATTTTTGTCCCGGTCCTCTAACTTAATATATTACTGATGTTCATACAAGTTTTAATTTCGGGAACATTAGGTCATTTTTTTAACCACAATTCATAATCTTTGCCAGATACTGATTACGTGAATAATCACCTGAAATTGTTGATATATAATAAACTTTTAGAATTTTACTTGAAAAATATTCCCTACCAAAATAAAAAATAATGAATGAATGGTATCGCACCAAAAAAAGTATGTATATTTTGTCTCCATCTCATAACTATTGTCAATTTTTTCTTATATATTTGCCTGACAAAGATAGTTCACTCATTTATAATGATTTTGTGGAAATTCCTTCATATTTGAAATCAACTACTCATGTATCAATCACACAATGACATTAATGGGAACTTAGAATTAAATTAGTATCTTAATTATATAAATTACTCATTTTTGTAAATTTTGTGCAATTACATGACTATATTATTGAAAATTGTGTGCAATTACATGACTATATTATAAATTACTCATTTTTGTAAATTTTGTGCAATTACATAACTATATTATTGAAAATTGTGTGCAATTACATGACTATATTATAAATTACTCATTTTTGTAAATTTTGTGCAATTACATAACTATATTATTGAAAATTGTGTGCAATTACATGACTATATTATTGAGATGGATTGGAGAGGAAATATTTTTTTTCTCCTTTTTTTATATTTTTATAAGTTTATTTTCTTTTTCTCTTCTCCTTCTTTAACCTTTTATTCTTCCCAGCAAAAGTGGATGCAAAATAATTAGACATGTACACAAATAATATGGATGTCCATTCTGATGAAGCAATTTCTGCAGTAACAGCATATAATTCTTATCTTCAAAGTTTACTCACATGAAGTTTGGTAATAATTTTTATTGAATCAAGAAATCAGTTATACAATTTCGTCATCACCAGCGAAACATTAAATGCTGGAGATCTCAAGGGCACAGATATGGACAGTAAGAATCTATAGAGGACTATTTCTTTCGATCCCTGTTTCTTTTGTGAAAGCAAATACTCATCTCTCATCAAGAATTGACTTCGTTTATACAATAGAATTAAAACTCTTTTTTTTTTTTATTGCTGACGATGACTAACAACTAAAATCGTATGCTTTAGAATGGCTCACTAGGCCACTAGTACGATTGACCCGATGTTAGGGTCGGATCTGTGGCGATCCAGAATGAAAGCTCATTGATGATACAACAACATTAATTATATGATTTATAATTGAGCATTTTTTAATTTGAAGCAATTCAATTAAAATACAGGAATCTATAAGGATTTGTTTGTACTAGCATTCGTTCGAATTTATGTGAATAGTAAGAAATTTTGTTTGTTATACGACTCACAATCTCTTACTTTTCTTACTTTAAATGTTAAATTATATCTGAAAAATGAATGATAATGTAAACTAATAATATATTTAGTTATATTTAATTTTATGCATTAATAAAATAATGTGATAGCAATTACGTCTAAGAAATTGCTAATTGAGAATTTACTTTTTAAATTTTAAAACAACAATTTTGTGTTTTTAACCCCACGACAAACATGCCCTAAAAGAAAAAAAATAAATTGTGCATATGGGGCCTATACCCCAACCCAATGTACGTAGGTCTACCCTTGTGTTGGACTGGGTAGTCGAAGTATCGGACTTGTTTAAATATTAAGTTAAAAATCATGAATTTTGTTGTTTAAATAATAAAAATTAAACAAAGCGTATAGCAATGAGTTTTTTATTTTGGACAATCAGGGTTTGAACCCGTTTCGACCGCAATGGGTCGATTTTCTTTCCTTTTTTGGGCCCTCATCTATTGAAACAATGTTAATTAGGGTGTAGTTAATCGAAATTTGTTCAAAATTTCGATCAATTGTCATCGAAAGTTTTCATTTGTATATTATTATAATTTGTTTACTACTTTGTATATCGATTAATAGGAACTTATGTAAAAATTATTCTCTACATTGGTTTCATAGGAACGGATGTTTAACTCAATTTTTGCATTGGTTCATCGATATAGAAAATAGTAAAAAATAAATAAATAAATAAATAAATAAATAAAATACAAGTGAGAACTTTTGATGGCCTCAATCTTGAGCAAATTTCGGCCGGCCTCTAGTGTTGAAATTATTTGGAATTTTCTGTCACTGGTGCCAATATTGCCTGAGAATTCAACAAATTAGGGCCGAAAATGTTCGAGCAGATTTTTTAAATTTCAATCTTAAACTAACAATATGGATGCAAAAATAATAAAATAATCGGATAAAAAGGAAGGATTGTGTACATAGGTTGTTCCCATGTTTTTTTTATCATCCATTATTATTTTTCGCAATATTCAAATAATTGGGGTTTGGAAATAATTGAAATGGGGTTGAAGAAAAGTGGTGAAATGTGCACGGACACTCCATTTTTGACCCGGTAGAGGAGTCGGATACTCCGTGGATGCAGAAACGCGCCCTACACGCCTCCGACGTGTTGGACGTGTGTCCTATTTTTTTTATTTTTAATTTATTGACATGGGTCACGGTTCAAACACGAGAGGACACAGCGGGACACACGGGGACACGGCCCGGACACGTTTTCAAAAAACAAAAAACAATTTTTTTTTTCATATTCTTAATTATTATATTTTCATTTATTTGAGTTTCATCAATTATTATAAATGAGTTTGTAATTATTTTAGATGATTAATTAAAAATAAAATATTACAATTTAATATTTATAGAAAATTAATATATTAATAATTATTTATATTATAAACGTGTTCGAGTCGTGTTGTATCCTATATTTTTAAAAATAATCATGTCTCCGTGTTCGTGTCATGTCGTATCGTGTCTCGAGTCCGTGTTCGTGTCAGTGCAACTTAGGTGGTGAAATAATCGGGAAATTTTATGTCTGTGTAACTTAATGATTGTCTAATAAATTTTATATTTTATGGGTGTGTTTAATAATTGATATGAATAAGTGTATATAAGTATTTAATAATGGTATATAATATAATTCATTAAATGACATTATTGCAAATAAAATCTATATGGGTGCTATCAGTAAAGTATCGCATTTGATATCCTTTGGTGCATCATTAGGGTTGCAAACGAATCGAGTCGAGTTGAGCATTCACGATTTCGAGCCAGATTGACTGTTTTTTTTATCTATGCTCGAGTTCGACAAGCTCGAAAGATTGCTGCTCGAGCTTGACTCGACAAAGAAATGAGTATGCTCGAGCTCGGCTCGAGATCGACTCGACAAAAGCTCGAGCTCGGCTCGAGTTTTTTTGGTTTTAAATCTAATAAAATTACGGTATTTTTATAATTAATACTATTAAATAGGGGTATTTTAGTAAATTCACGCATAATCGAGCAGCTCGTCGAGCTTATTAGTGACTGGCTCGAGCTCGACTCGTTTGTGAGCTCGAGCTGCTCGAGTTTGACCGAACTCGAGTCGAGCTTTGACTCGAGCTGCTCGCGAGCGGTCATGAGCCGCTCGACTCGTTTGCAGCCCTATGCATCATGTAAACTTTCAAGCTCAACGTATAAACCTTCAAATTGTGTGAGTTATGTAAACAAACTCGTCATTCTACAATAAACTCAATTAAGTGATGCGAAGGTGGTAGTTCGAATTTGAAGTCGTCACTTCAAGAATTCATCTTACACCATTAATCAATCAGATCACCCTAGTCGAGCGTTAAATTTGGATATTTCATTACAATTAATATTGTATTGCATCTTCTATTTTATTGCGTTGACTCTTCGTTTTATGTTTGGAAGCAACGGATATCGGTACAATCATACAAATATGTAACAAAATGCAATGGATGTCTATCAGGTCGCCGAACACAAAATTCAAGTTATTAAACTCTTTTATTGGTGGATCAATCTTTTTGGTCGCATCAAGTGGTGTCGTATGTGGAAAAGAGGGATATCGAGTCCTTGAGCAAAAGACGTGAGAATAAACAAGTGAACTCCCGAATTGCAGACTTGCTAATATCACAGATAAGTTCTAATTCTCTATGACTTTTGAAAAATTGATGGTATATTTTACTTATCATAATTGAAAACTCTTATGTAGCAATTTATAATGGTCGATGGGTTATTAATCATGTATGGAGTTAGATAGATTGGTCTTGTGATTCTTTCACGTGTTTGATAGAATGGACGATAGAGTATTAATCACGCATGGATAATTCTAATTGACTTTATTTGATATGGCTTATTTTGGTTAAATATGGGGGACTACTGATTTATATGGTTTAAAACTTATTTATATAGTTTAATATGATTTATTTTATTTTATGTGGTTTAATAGTTGGCTGAGGGGATTTATTTGATATGGTTTAATTTTATGGGGATATGCATGTGGTTTATTTCTACGTGGTTTAATACTTGATTGAATGAACTTATTTGATATCTTAAGCTCTCTAGAATATATAGAAATATTTTAATTTGGTTTAATGGATTTATACGGGGATTATAGTAATGGTATATGATTTTGTATTGATGTTGGTTTTGAAGAGTTAATTTATTTTGCTGCCCAAAATCTAACTCAGGGATGGTCAACTAAACGCGACGAGGTCGCCAATATTTAAGGTTATATATCAGGTTGCGTGTCCAAATATTCAAGGAGATGTGATCGTGAAAATTTTGCTACCTGAAAGTAAAGAGATCGTTCAGTTGGATATTCGAGTAGAGGTAAATTTTCCTATGGTGTCAATATGACTACGTATCAGAAAATAGACACGTACACTACATTGTCCATGTTGCAACCTCAGTTTTATTCTCGCGACCTTAACTACGACCTCATGCGACCTCATTACATAAAAGAATATATGGTTTAAACATGGCGGACTAAGTAGTTTTCTTGATCACCAATGGTCTAATTCTATTGGTGATGCGACCTAGTTGATTTCTTTACTCGCATTATTTGAACATGGGGGACTGAGTAATTTTCTCAGTCACTTGTGATCTAATATGGACTATGGTAGGGGTTTCTGCGGACTAAAGACATGGTATGGTTATTAGCTCATGGTCAACAAGTTTATGATTATAAGACGATGATTAAGTAATATTTCAGGTTATGGTTTATGGTATGGAATGACTTTTTGGCCGACCTGTTTTAGGTCGAATAAATAGTTTATGTTTTTTTTTTTGCAGAACTATTTTAGGTCGGATAAGTGAAATTTTTATTTTTTTATATATTCTACCTGATTTCGTACCTCAATCAACTAGAATATGGGGAACTAGAGCTGATTCGATATCAAAAATCGACTTGATTATATATGGTACGAAAGTAACAAAATGGGTAGAAGGTTATAGGTCCCGTCAGGTTGAAAACATGGTAATAATATATTTTTATGGTTATTATGAAATTATGGAAATTAAAAATCCTAGTATAAGAATATTTTCAAATTATGGAAATTGAGTACAATAAGAGATTTAATCCCATCTTATGGAGGAATCCGATTTGTTGATGGACAAGTCTAAATAATCTTATAAACAGGGAATTCAAACTCTTATTTCATAACTCTTATTTTTATAACATATTTTTCATAACTTTGACTCTCATGAATCATAGAACTCACTATTTTATATGAAATAATTTTTTGGACTTTAATTATAATGGATCATGGAGCTCTCATATTTTATGATAAATTACTCTCTCTTTATATGATTTATATGATTACTGCCTTAAATATCATAAGGCCTACGCCGTGGCTGTCCGATTTGGGTTTTGTTTCGTAGGTTAATCAGGTCGTCAGAAGTCTTCTGGAAGTATATCAGGTCACCTTACACGAAATTCAAATTATTAATCTTTTTTCTTGGTAAACCAATCTTGTTGGTAGAATTCACAATAAATTTTATATATATATATATATATATATATATATATATATATATATATATATATATATATATATATATATATATATATATATATATATATACTACGTGGCATTTTTTCTCTCTCCAGACCTCTCCTTTAATATATATATATAA
>BMAC01000110.1:1134007-1164208 GCA_014905375.1 Phtheirospermum japonicum
TCATGGCGAGTGAGAAGAGCGGCGGAAATCGGGGGAGGGGGTTACCATCGCCTTCACCACGATTGGAGGCGGCGGCGGAGTTCTCGATTTGCAGAGTTCATCGAACCCGATCCGCGGCCGATTTGTGGGAGAAGGCGGTCGATGCCGTCGCCATGTGCCATTCGCCGACGACCGAAGCGGTCGATTTCTGGAGAAGGGAGAAGGCGGCCGATTTCTGGAGAAGGGAGAAGGCGGCCGATTTATGGAGAAGAAGGAAAAAGGGCGGCTGGTTTGGTGGAGAAGAAGGGTTTGGGTGAGAAGTAATAGGCAAATACGGGCTGAAATTTGGGAATTAAATTGATTGATTGGATTTATGTAAAATGACCTAAAAGCCCTTTTCCTTCCATATATATAATTTAATAAATTTAAAAAATAGAAAAAATCTGATCCGTACAAATTATTAGATCTACGGCCTGTATTGGTTTCTAGGTTCGCATATATTGACGTGGGATCTATTTGAACCTAATCGTAGGATTATTTTCTTTTTTTAATTTTGTAAGAATTTTCTTAACATAATTATGATAGATACCTTATTTAATTAATTATGATTTAATTTCTTTTTTTAAATAAAAAGCCACCTAGGATTAGTTTCCTCTTTTAGTTATTTAGGAATTTTCTTAACATAATTATAATATATACTTTATTTAATTAATTATGATTTGGTTCATTTTTTTAATTAAAAAGCCACCTAGGATTAGTTTCCCCTTTTAGTTATCTAGGAATTTTTTTAACATAATTATGATATATACCTTATTTAATTAATTATGATTTTGTTCTTTTTTTAATTAAAAAGCCACTAAGGATTAGTTTCCTCTTTTAATTATGTAGAAATCTTCTTAATATAATTAGGATAGATACTATTATTAACATTAAAAATAATAAGAATTAATATTATATATATATAATCACTTATATGTTATTTTTAGCTTTCTTTTACGTTTTTTTGTCATTTTTTTTCATTTCGAGTCGAACAATATCAAATCAAATTTGTCACTTTTTCTCATAAATAATTTGATCACTTTATTTAATTAAATTATAAAAAAATACCCAATATAATATAATTTGATATTATTTTTATTGACTATCAACATGTTGTTTATAAAATATTATTACGATTCACACTTTATTATTTGAATTGATCTCATAAAATGATGTATTTTGTTATTATCTCAGAAATCGCGTAAACAATACAAGTGCAAACCCAACACTAAGTGGAATGAACACTATGACATCAACTACAATATATTTGGAAAAAGATCAACTAATTCCAAAACAAAAAAAGGGAAGGCCGCATCTGAATGCACATTGGCTAAACACAGTAATTTTGAAAGCATTCATGTCATGCTTAATATCATTTGAAGTTCAAAATCGAATTTATTCTGTTTGGTGCATTTATATTTTACATACTAATCGCTTCAATATCATTGTAATATTTATATTTTATTAATACTTATACTATTATTTGCTCATTGTGCGGAGGAAAAAAAATATCTTCACATGAAATTGTAGCAGACATGCAATCCATACTGGAGATTGAAAACAATATATAAAACAATATAAGAGAGAAAAATAAATCACGTAGAATTATTTTTATTTTTTTAATTATATAGGAATTTACTGAATATAATTAGGATAGATGCCCTAATTAATATTAAAAATAAAAAGATCATTTCTATATATACACACACACACGCACATAATTTTTAAAATTATATAAAAATAACAACATAATTCAACATTTATTTTATTGGCTATTAAATATTATTACGATTCAATACTTTTTTATTTGAGTTGATCTCATAAATAATGTTTAATATTAATGATAATTTATCTTTTTTAATCATGTAGAAGTTCTCTTAACATAAATAGGATGAATACCCTAATTAATATTAAAAACAATTAATAAGATCATTAATATATATATATATATATATAATATATATATATATATGTGTGTGTGTGTGTGTGTGTGTGTGTGTGTGTGCGTGTGTTATTTTCTTTTTAATTGTGAGCCCAACAATATCAAATTCGTCACTTTTTCTCAAAAATAATTTTACCACTTTTTTAATTAAAATATGCAAAATTGCACAATGAAATACAATGCAGTATTTGTTTTATTGGCTATCATCAAGTTATTTATCAAATACTACTACGATTCAATACTTTTGATTTGAATTGATTTCTTAAAATAATGTATTTTGTTACTATTTCAGTAATCATGCAAAACAATACAAGTGCAAAACCAGCATCGAGTGGAATGAACAATGTGGCATTCACTATAATAGATTCGTAAAAAGATCAACTAATTATTTGTTAGTTGTTGGTGATATTGATCCACAAAGTGGTAGCAAGAGAATTGCAGTAGAAAAGAGATCTGATAATTTGAAACGTATCAACGAGTTGCATCCTTCGTACGTTGCTCTACACTATCCATTACTATTTCCATGTGGTGAAGACAACCAGAGGGAAGATATATCTTTTTCTGAATCTCGAAAACCTAAAGGCAAGGGTAAATAATATGTGAGTCAGATGGAGTTCTTTTCTCACCGATTTCATGAAAGAGACACGGAGGTACTCACTATTCTATATAGTCGACGACTCCCACAATAATTTATAATTGATGCATATACGATTATTAAATCTTCAAAATTGTGGTACGTCAGAATTCATCAAAAGAATTATGAGGTGAGAAGTACAGTGGGATTGTTGATGTAGTGTTACGAGGTGAAACGGATGGCTCAAGTGTTGGTACTCATGTTGTCTTGCCCGCGACATTTACTAGCGGTTCTTCAGAGGGTCGTTTCCCATGATTTTTATCTATTACTGAATTGTGTAGCTCATTTAAATGTTAAGTAGTGTAACAAATTTAGATCTATCAAGTATTTATTCAAATATGTCAATAAATGTAACTATAGGTTCACTATAACATTCTATTAGAACAAATGTGGGGATGTAGAGGATAAAAAGATTGATGAGATCAACATGTATTATAATTATCATTACATTTCTCCATGGGAAGCGACGTGAAGAATATTAGTTTATGAAATTCAGTATAAAACTCCAACTATCATGTGTTTAAGTTTTCATTTTTCAGAAGAGCATAATGTATTGTATAATGATAATGATCAGTGAACACTATGAAACGTAATTCGAGGCAAGTAAGAAAAATCGGGAAGCACGGAGTTGCCTTATGTTGAGTTTCCTAAAAACTTTTTTAGTACTAAAAAAATAAAATAAAAGAATGGACACCTATGAAGCTAGATTTGTTTTCATTAATACGAATTTACTATATTCCGCCAAAATTGATAAAGTCATGGATGCAATACATTTAACCAAGGGTGGTGTATTTCTCATCTATAGATACAGATGATGCTTTCTACAACTGTTAAATCTAATAGTGAAATTGTTCTTAATGTAATATCTAACGACATAACCTCTCTTCTTATTTCAAAAGGAAGAACTGGACATTCCAGATTTAGGGTTACTTTTAATATTCACCAAGATTTTGATCATTACTGGTACTCCACTTGCAAAATTAATGAATGATGCGCATGTCATTATTTGGGACGAAACTCCAATGATGCATAATATTATTTTGAAACTTTGGACAAAACATTGAAAGACGTGATGAGATTGCAAAACAATTATAATACGCAGCTTCCATTTGGTAATAAAATAATAATTCTTAGTGAAAATTTTCATCAAATTTTACCGGTTGTTCCAAAAGGCACTAGACCAGACATAGTTCACGTAGTGATCAAATCTTCGCATTTATGGACTCATTACATAGTTTTGAAGTAGACCAAGAATGTGGTGCTACAAAGTCACAATTCAGATCCCAATTGTCAAGTTAAAGAATATTTTCAACTCGATAAATAGTATAGGAGATGTAATAGTTGGAGGACCAAATGATGGTATCGTTCAAATTGAAATTCAGATTATCTATTATTGAAAGATGATGTGGACCATGTTCCGTCAATTGTGGCGAGCACATATCCACAATTTGGAAAAACTACTGAATGTTTCACTTATTTGGAGGATCGTGATATTCTTTCCCCACAGTTGATGTCGTCGATTTGATTAATAAATATATGATGTCATAAAATGATGGAGAATGTAAAGTATATCTTAGGTTTGATAATACATACAAATCCGATTCAAACATTGACATATTGTAGGACGTCTACTCATCAGAGTTTCTAAATACCATTAAATGTTATGGATCCCGAACTATGAGGTAAAACTAAAAATTAGAATTCCACTCATGTTGTTGAGAAATATCGACCATTCCCTTGTGTTGTGTAATATTGGTTGTTAACTTGACGATCATACTGTATAGTCTAATATTTATTAAGGAAGTAATGCAGGTGAATTATTGTTAATCCCTAGAATGACTGTCACACCATCCAATGCGAGGTTGCCTTTTAAGTCCCAATGATGAAAAATTCATCTGATTGTGTCATATGCTATGATGATCAACAAAATTCAAGTACAATCTCTCTCTCTCTCTCTCTCTCTCATGTTGGACTTTTCCTGAAGAAGTCAGTTTTTAATCATGGTCAGTTATACGTTGCTATATCAAGGGTGAACAATCACAAGGACTTAAAAATATTGATTGTCGATGATGAGAATAAACATAGTAACAAAACTATAAATGTTGTGTATAAGGAAATTTTTCATAATTTGTAAAGTACATTTTGTATAATAAAAATCCTTTTATGAAGGTTATATCATTTTGAATACTATTCAATCTTTAATTAATATTTTGATAATTTATATATAGGGAGCGGTTATGGTAAAACCATCTATGGTGTGAGTTCTTATCGAAACACACACACACACAAACACATATATACATGACTTAAGTATACATATATACAATTACTTATTTAAATATTTTAATACATTTAAAATAATTATWTTTATTTTAGATAAAATAAAATAAAAAATTATCGTGTAACGCACGGGTATAATACTAGTTACTCATGATAAGTAATTCCGGTAATAATTCACAATTTTGGTCAATATTGAAGAAAATGTCCAAATTCTAATGACCAAATTTGAAACCTATAATTTAAAGTTTCTTTTGTAATTATCTCATCCCTTCACAGTCCACTCACACAAGTATTTAAAAAACGTGTCCAAAGAGATTGAATATTTTCATTGATTAGGTATAAAACTTATTCAACAAAACAAAGAATAAGATAAAGTCAAATGCCATGTTAAGTAAGTTATTATCCCTTTTCAAACGTTAAGATACATAAAGTATAAATGGGTTACAATGAGAATATATCTAGGAAGATGACATTTTCAATATTTGACAATTATTGATGAAGGCTAAAACATATAGAAACTCTCACAAACATAAGCCACAAAGATTTAAGTCACTGCTTGGCTGCAAAATAATTATTGGTCAAACAATCCTAAATCCTTATCAATAGTCATAATCAAGTTGAAATGTAAGAGAAGAAAAAGGTTTTGCATGATTTTTTTCAATGGTAAAAAATAAAATTGAACATTTCAAATATCTTGAAAAGTAGTATGCAAGAAATTGCCTGCCTCGTTTTTCAAGTCAAATCCACAACAATACTCAAAACCAAGGATAAAAACCATTTTTTCATGTATTCTTCTTCTTCTTCTTATAGGAACCCAAAACAACCACTCTCCGATGTTTACTGCGTAAACCTTCGAGTTTAACCCAACAACATGCAAATCACGTTATTCATGTAAATTATGCACCCAAATCAATTATATGCTCATTGATTTCATATATTTTATATAAGAGGAATTCAATCAACTTTGTATAATACAATTAAGTGGTATTGAAGTCAACGACTTCAAATTCGAGTTAAATTAAGTTGAGAGTTGAAATTGGAGGCGGAGGGCCATGTAATCCCCGTCCTTCTCGGCAGCTCTTCCATCGATCAATACACAAAGAGTAGCTCTATTGTTTGTATTAGGAGAGAGAGAAACTCAAAACGGATTAGTTGTTTTGAAACTGCAGCTAAACAAGCTAGTTACAAGAAACTTGTAGTTAGGCTTATAGCTAACTAGCAGCTAAACAAGTGTAGCTAAATTCTAGTTAAGGGGGTCGCATTGGGGATGTACCTAGTATGATATCCCTCGAAAAAACCCTTCTTGTCCTTATCTCTCTCTCTCGAAGATGTTTTGCCATCTTCTTGTTGTTGTTCTCCCTACAAGCGATAGGTATGGCATCGCAGTTCTTCGAAGTATAGTTGTATCGAGCCGCGCATTGGTCTCGAAGTTCTCATCATTTGCAATACCAGAAGCTCAGGTTCTCTCCCACTCCTCCCTAGCCTGCAATCAAGGGCAGCTCTCAGATTCCTCCTAGTTCGGCCAGACTCGTGATATTATATGAGAAAAACCAATTCCTTCTTGTCTGTAGATGAATATTGACCTGTTACGGTACTCACGATTAACAACAAATGCCTCTAAAGTAAAATAATTTACGATCCTAACTAAATAGCCCTTCAATACTTGAAGACGAGGTTAATATTATGCAACTTAAAGTTTATTATCTAGTTATTAGTGTGTGTTTGTTCTTTATTTAATTTGCAAACATATGAGGGCTATTTATATACACTTAGATGGTTGTGTTCCAAATTACATGACTTTTAAGAATAGTCTTATGCTTTGTTTAAATACTCGTGAACTCCATTTAACAAAATTAAGTGGCTAATTTGGTTTTGAGAAATTCCAAATACTAACATCATCTACTCTTAACGTAGATTGCGATTATTAAAATTATTTCAATTCTTGATATTAAACTCATTTGATTAATATGATCAAAAATAAGATCAACACCCAATTTCTTAAAGCAATTTCCAACACAGAATTCATCAATTCATGCAGTAAAGAAGTCAATGAAAGATTAGCAAATTATACGTGCTAAATTTTTGGAATTGACAACCAAACCACAGCCTTTCTTGCATGTGTTCGGTTAGAAGGATCAATATTTCGATGTATTGTGATCAGCCTCAATGTATTGTGCTCTCTCGGATAAAAATTGTTGATGTGTTCATGTAACATCAATTTTCAATGATATGATTGTGATTGTAGTGGTCCTTACTATGAAAGAATGATTGATGGTTTTCAAAATATTATATCAATTTGTTACACAAATTCTTGCAACAACTTTTTATTTTCCATAATAAAATATCACTTCAAGTATTACAAGAAAGATTGCATTTGCATAATAAAATCTTATAAACAAGTATTAAGGGAGTGTTTGTAATTTCAACATATAATTTGGGTTATTTATTTATATATTTATTACTGGCGAGTAAACTAAAATACAAAAACACCATTTATTCTTATAATAATTATTATTCTAAGTATAATACTTTAAATTAATACCTCGAATAAATCTCGGTTGTTTCTGTAATAATAATAGTCAACCAAAACAGTATACAATACATATAACAAAAAAAGAAGAAATGATTTTACACAAACAAGTCATGCTATATGCCACAATTAGAATCATATAGCATGTACACATCAACAAGTCCACACTAACTATAATTCTCTCTATGTTTTCACTATACTCTCAAAACCAAACCTTAAATTGTCAAAACTCTAAAACACACACAAAAAAAATTTAAATTAAAATTAAAAAAAATGTAGCAATTAGGACAACAAGCTGTTGAACTCAAAGCACACAATAATAACTATTCCCTCACTTGTAATAATGACCCACATTTGTAGGAGGATATAAATCCCTACACAAATCAACTGAATAAAGATCACAATCAGCACTCCTCCTAGCAACAACAACATTCCCTTTCGAAAGCGGGCTCGGTTTCCTACGGCCCGGCAAATCCTCGACCGATCGCCTCTGAACAATCGACTGGTCACGGCCCGACGAATAATTAACATTTTTAATTTGCTTAGCTTTAATTGACCTCGTCGGCTTCATATAACTAGGCTTCGTACTATCGCCCGATCCTGGAGTTTCCGAAGTGGTTGTCGATGAATTCGAAGTCGTGCTCTCGTCGTACACCGACTCGTTGCATGGATCGGATGACGAGCGGATGAGCTGGCAACTCATCGGGACCTTCGGTGATATCCGAGTAGAAACGTTGTTGCGTCTTATTCTGACGGCCGAATCTTGATCGGACGTTGTGCTCGAGAAAGACCCGATCTTGTAGCAGTAATCTTCGTTCTTGGTTGAAATCGGGGCCGTATCGAATGGGTCGGTTTGGAATTCGCCCATTAGCCTCATCTCCCAAGGCTTGTTCGCCATCCAACGCTCGAGCCAGTTGAGCCCTCCGACGTTCTTGTCTGTTTTCTTAGTCGGCGTTCCGAACATGTTTCGGGCCGAGCACGATTTGGGAGTTTTCTTTACCTGTTAAATTTCAAGCAAGAAATAATCTATTAGTTTAAAACAAATAATTTACTAATTGGGTAATTACAATAACCCAAAAAACCTCAAGGAATTTCTTTTTTTGTAATTGTGAATTTTTTCTGGGGGTTTTTCGTAAATACTCAAACTCAAGGGTGGTTTTCGTAATTAGCCCTATATTTGGGGGGGGGGGGGGGGGAAACAGTTCAAATATTTTGTTAAGAATCATAGTGTTAAATGTAAATTAAAAAACTAACCCTGAAGTTAATCCTAATTACAAAAACCAAAAAAAAAAAAACGCAGGTAATCTTTCGAAATTACAAAATACCAAATTGCAATATATTTGTAATTATTAATAATCAATTACCTGTTGGGAAAGGGCATAAGCAATAGCTCTCTCCCTCTTGATAGCTCCTTCTTGCTTCATCTGTAACTTGGACATCACTTCTCCGACCGTCCCACGGCTATCACACCACCCACTCTGTAATAAATAACAAATCGTGAAAAAATAAAGTTATTCAAAACCTCAGCCTAATTTATGGTTAAAATGTAAAAGTTTTACAAACATCAAATTAAGGTTGTTGTAATTAATTAATTAAAAACCTCAGCCTTCTTTACAGGATCGACAACTTGATTTTGAATCTCTTGCTCGTCTCCTGCTAATGATTGAGTGCATTGAGCACGGACACGAGCCTGCACGCGAACAAGAGCCTGCATGCACCTTAGTGTTGTGGCGGCTTGTTTTCTTACAAGACGTCCACGAACGATAGCTTGTAGTCGGACCAATGCTTTCAAGGCCCTCAAAGCCCGTCTCGCCTAAAAATATTTGGTTATTAATTATTGCACGATCAATTAGTTCTTACTAATGATATATCCAAAGGAAAAACAAAATCAAACAAAACATCACAGGCTTGGTTTTTTTATTTTTACAAATAGCATATGTCAAAAACAAGAAAAAAACAATTTCCAATCAACAATTTGCAAATTAAATAACCGATAATTAAGGAGCAATTTTACAGTAAAAACCAAAGTTACAAAAACAGTATTAAAAAAACTAAGGAAAAGACTGAAAATTACCAGAAAAGCACGAAAAACTGTCTGAATTCGAACGGCGGCCCATTCTCGCCGGACCACCATGAAGTCCTTGGGTGAGGCTTTGGCCAAAGCAGCAACAGCAGCGGCCATTTCAGCGTCGTAAATGTAAGAAGAAGCCTCGGATCCCATCTCCGCCACATCGCCGCCACTTTTTCCGCCTTTGGTGGTGGTTATCCCGCCAGATGCACTCCTCCATAGCCTCCATTTTCTGCCCTTACCACCAACTTTTTCCTACACCAAAAATCCCAGGAAAAAAAAGTGCTTTTTTTTAATAAAAAAATCCCACCTACCAAAACATTAGAATAATTGGTGGAAAAATAAAGAGAAAATAAAAAAGAAAAAAAAAACAGATAAAAATGCAATTTGTTGGCTTAACAGCTTTCTCTTCTTTTTCATTTTTCCCCCTCCGATAAGAGATTCATTACATATAACTAATCCTACTTATCGAGATATAAGATTAAATGGGTTTTCAGACATGTACACATTCAAATAACTGCAATAATGCAGAAAGACCAAAACTTGGCAGATAAAAGGGCTATTTATGGCTCTACGGCCTTTTTTTTGTTTTCCTGAACTAGTAATTCTGAACAAGAAACCAAACAATTCCCTTTCTCAAAAGATAAAAATTACAAAACCATGACAAGAAAAAAAAAAACAGTTAATAAGTGTTTAGCCAAAAAAAAAACTCTAAAAATTCCATTTTTTTCCATTTTAAAAAAAGAACAAATAGAAGAACATTTACATAAACACTAATATTATAAACATTTAGCAGAAAGATGATACATGTATAAATTTTGTTTTTCCACACCAAAAACTTTAAGAACAAAAATAAAAAACTTACCTAAACAAAGGAACAATCGCACAAATGCTAGCAAGAAAAAAAAAAAAGTGTTTAAAGCTTACGGGTTCATTAACAGAGGGCTTTTTAAGACCGATCAGCGTCTTAATCCACTTCCCAGAAGCACCCATTTGTGCAGATAAAATCAGAAGAAAAAACAAATAAACAAAAAAAATGTCTGCTTTTTTATGCTTTCAAGAAATGTTCTCTGATGGGGACCTTGAGAGTCTCTGAAATGTGAAGATAAAATAAACAACAATTGGGATTTCTCGGATTTTAACGAAGATTTTATTAATTTAATAAAGTGGAGCGTATTAAGTGTTGAATTTTGAATTTTGAAAGTTTGAAAGAAAGGGAAAGTTGTAACGGATAGTATTTATTCTTCGAGGGCTTTATTATAGTGTCTTTATTTATGGATTTATTGCTTTGGGATTTGAATTTGATGCATACGACGTCGTTTTCAAATTCTGTGTTTTCCAGTCTTGTAAATTACTTTTGGTCCTAAAAGATTTTTTTTCTTGCGTTTTGGTCCTATCAAAATGCTATTTGGCATTGTTAGGGTTAAAAATGCAAAAAAACAATTCATATAATGCGTTTTATAGAAAAAACAAAATTTAATGTTGGAACTAAAATTGCAAATTATGTTACAAAGAATTCAGAATCCCAATTTTGTCCATAATAGAAAATTGTGATGAGTTTTATGTTGCAACCAAAATGATATTTTGTTTGTTTTCGTACAAATTTTAGATTCGAAACGGATCCTAAAAGTTAAAGGTATGTTTGTGTTTTTACGTAAAAATAATCATTTTAATAATTAGAACTTTTTCTATTTTTATGTTTGAGGAGTGAAAGGTGAGACTTTATTTAAATGCAGAAATGAAAATAAATGTCATTGTATCTATTTTTTGAAGTCTTGTTCATATTGCAAGTTACGAAATTGGTAGTGATGTGTAAGCTGAAATTTGAATTTGAATTTGAATTTTATAATATTATAACGATTTATAAAGTGAATAAGTGATGGTGACTGCATCACGTTATTTATTTTTTCCAAACATAGAAAATGCTTTAAACTCGAAAAATGTTACATATTATCTCGAGTTATGACAAAGTAGTTACTTGATTGAGTGGTTTCAAGGAGGTCATATTTTATAAATATTTCTAATTAGTTTTTGATAATTGATTAGGCTAAGACACTCTATTTTATAATATATATATATATATATATATATATATATATATAATTAGTAATTCTTTCTAATTAACTAATAGATAATTTGAGAAAATTTTATTTTTATCATTTTCCTTTATAAAACACTTTATATAATATAACATATTATTTTATAGTTCTACATAAATGTTATTTTTAGATATAATAAAGTATTTATTTATCAGAGTAAATCATTTTTTATATTTCTTAAGAAGAATTATTCTAAATTTATAAAATATTATTTTTCATATACTAACATAACATATTATTTTATAGTTCTACATATATATTATTTTTACCTAAAAATCTTTTTTATTTATTAATATAATTATATTTTGTTCATATATTTTTCTCTTAGTTTTTTAAATATTTATATAAAATCTTTATTTATTATTCTAAATTTTATTGTTGTTATTGTTGTTGTTGTTATCATATTTTTCTTGATATTGTGTATATTATTTTTTATATCTCTCGTATTGTTATCGTAAATCTATTTCAACACACAGAACATCCATCACCACAAAAAATTCACGAATACTGACGAGTTTCACCCATGGACGGCCGTCAATGGCAATCATCAATGGCACCACCGATGGCCGCCAAGGAATATGCCCTCCGAGGAAAATGACGACGGGCTTACCCACAGATTTTGGTCATCGGTGAATTTGTCCTCTTTTATAGTTAATTGTGAGTTATTTTGAAAGAGTTAATTGGTAACTATTTAGATAATTATAGTTAGTTATAGTTAGTTTATGGTTTACTTGGAATTTATGTTCTTATTAGGGCTTATTTATAAAATAAGGGATTAATTCAAATTTAGAGTTCATTATAATTATTTAGATAATTAGGGTTAGTTATAGTTAGTTTGTGTTTTACTTGAAAATATATGGGCTGATTAGGGTTTATTTCAAAAATAAAGATTAGTTAGGTTTAATTACGAATTATTTCAAGAACTAGATAATTATTTAGATAACTAATGTTAGTTATAGTTGGTTTATGGCTTACTTGAGAATTTATGTCCAAATTAGGGTTTATTATAAAAATAGAGATTAGTGACAGTTAATTAAGAATTATTTCAAAATTTAAGGTTAATTGATAATTATTTAGATAATTAGGACTAATTATAGTTATTTAGGTTTACTTGGAGAATTATGGCCTAATTAGGGTTTATTTCAAAAATAGAGATTAGTTAGGACTCGTTAAGAATTATTTCAAAAATAATGGTTAATTGGTACTTATTTAGATAATTATGTCTAGTTTTGTAATTAGTGTTTGAGTTTATTATGAGATTAGAGATTAACTATGCAATTAGTGTTTAATTGAGCTTGTCAGTTTTTCTATATGTTATATTCTTTGAATATACCACATATATGTAATATTCTTTAATTATGAGATGTCATTTATTTTTATGAATATTTATGGATTTATTTGTATTGCGAATGTTTGGTTTTGCCATTACATCTGGTGTTGTAATTAGTTGGTGTTGTGGTAACGTGGTATACAACTTCGATCAAGAGGTTTTGTCCCTCCAATAAAGGATTTGAAGTTTTAAACGTGACGGTCATTTAGAAAAGTGGTGGTGAACTTCATATTTAATATGTATGTTGTAATTGTGATTTTGAATATTGTGTTGATAATATGTTAAATTATTGAATATTGTTTATAAACCAAAAAAGTTTGTTGGTAATCCATTGATTATCAACGAATTGGTCTTATTCGTTTTTTTTCCACAATCAAACACCTTTCCTTCAACCCGTTAGGGATTTAGTATCAAATAGAGACTTCGATACTAAATTCTTAATTGTCCATTTATTCGAACAGTTTGATAATGTGATTGTAATGTAATTATCTTAATTACTATGTATTTTTGTGAACTTTTAAATTCTGATTTCTATCTCTCTTATGTTCTCGAGTGCACTGCAATACATGTGTACTTAGATAATTAAGAGGAGGTGCTGCCGAAATTTTCAGATCTTCAAAATACATACTAAGATAATTTTATTACTGAAGATCATATTATTGAATGAGATAAGAACTTTAAGAATAATTCAATCATTATATGTAGGCACCCTCATATTGACTGCTTATTTATAATTCAATCACCTATATATCACATATTATTTATGACTATATATATAATTACATGACCCGCTTGATAATGAACCGGTCGAACTTGTTTATGAGGTGCAAGATGAGAGGGAATATGATTTTATAACCGATGGAGATAAGATGAAGATTAGTTTGACGATGACCTAGATAGTGAAAGCGTCAGTTCAGGTTAGAAGTAAAAATGACCTATCATTTGAACTTGTTTGTATTTTACATATATCCGCGACACTATGGATTATATTTAATTGATACGAATAATTTGAAATGCTCAATTTCTATTGGCGTGGTTCTCCAGGGGATCCAGTGGGCTCTTCCTTTTCATCACATCAGCACTTGGACAAACGATGTGATAGGTTTAGATGGAGGGACTCCATCTAAGACCATATCAGCCATCCCGTCCATTGACGGTACTTCGAGAGATACACCCAATCTGCCATCAGATCTCCAGATGCACGAGGTCATCGTCATCGGAAGAAAGTAAGTAACTTTATAATAATGCTCCTTATAGTAATTGATCTAACCATAGTTTTTTTTTTTAAGTTGCAATGTGACACAGGAAAGGTAAGTGACTATCTTCAAGATATCCACGAGGCTCATGTACACCTCGACGCATCGAGACCTAAACATATCCTTAGATTACATCGTGCGGTGTGGCTCGAGTTCCTGGCAATTAGCTAATCATTCCATTTTTAACACAATAAGTATATATTTTTTATTTTTTTAGTTATATTGTACAACAAGAGTAGACAGGGTACAACAAGCCTAAAGTCTCATTTTGCATTAAATTGTTTGTTTTGAAGAAATTCTTTTGATGGGACCCGAATAAATATTCAGAGAAGATAATAAAGGACGTATAATCGAGAAGAGAAATGAATTATAAGTGGAACAGTCACCTAAACAAGTATAAGAAAACCTAGAGTAGGCTGTGGAAGAAGTCGTTGTGTGTGGATAAGAACGTTTGGAAGAGGTGGAGAGCAAAGTGGGATAAGCCCATGAATCAAGAAGTTCTAGCCGACGTGAAAGAATAGGCTGAGCGAGCCCGACAACCCTGGTACAGGGATATTGTAGCACATCAGCGAGTCTCAATATGTGGTTGGTTATACGTGTAAGATAGTAAGTAACTTTTATTATACTTTTCTTTGTAAATTTAAACTGTAAGTAATAATTGATTTATGATAATTACTTAATTAATTGAATACAGTTTAAGGAAACGGGTAGGGAACCCACTGCATTTGAGACGTTTGTGGCTATATACTAGAGGGATGATTGCTCATTTGTTGACCACAGATCCACACAGACAGATGTAAGTATATATATCAATCATTACTAGTTAATACTAATTAAGGTTTTACACACACACACACACACACACACACACATATATATATATATATATATATATATATATATATATATATATATATTGTTTATACTATCAAATTTATATTTCATGTGGAGTTTCAGAGACAAACAAGAAGCTCGTGATCATAGGACCAAACACGAAAGTTGACGAGAATGAGATCTATCTGGACGTTGTCGAGGTGAAAAATGGTTGATGTTATGGCAGTGGCTGCTAGGGAAGTTTGTGGCATCAAGGGATTCTAGAGGCGGTAGTTCTTTCTCTCAGCCCGATAGCCATGACGTAGCTTGAGACACAACTCCAAATCTATTATGAGCAGCTTGAGACGCAGTGGGAGCAGCTTTATACTAAAGGTCGAACCCGTCGGCATATATCGACACTCACATGCCGGACTTCAATTTCCCACGTGACATTTCTATCGGCATGCCGTCAATATATGTCGACACGTATAATGTCTGGCGATCAGGGAGAATCCCGACAGACCGGACGGTGATGTGCCATTGATAATAATATCGATGGGAAATAGAGCTACCGACGAGAAAAATACCGACGGTGTATATATCGGCATTTTTGTCGGTAAATGTCTTACCAACGGAAAAAAAAAACCTTCTACCGACATATTTTTTCCATCAGTGTTTGATGATATTTTCGTAATGCATATTCATCACACATAACATACATATCCAGAAACACAAATTTTACTTGTTTCAATAAAAACTCAATACAAAATATATAGCATGGGTTACAAACTCGCGCACGTTAATTGTGGTGCGGCAGTTATGAAGAATTTATTATGAATCTAAGTTATTATAGGGAACTTGTAGGGTGCCTTCACGGTGCCATTTCTCATATAATGGGGTTTAATAGGAACCATTAAATTAAATTTAGGTTTTTCAAATTAAGAGATCTATGGTTGTAAATATAGGGGGTGGGGGCATAGTACCCTTAACGGCACTGCAGAGTTTTCGGTTATTATAAATGGTGGATTACAAGTTGTGTGGGGTTATTTTTTATGATAAAAAAATTATAAACTGCACTCCTGGGTTCTCTTTACTCTCAAGCTGCATACAGTAAACACTATCTATTCATCTTAAGAGAGGAGATATCTAGTGGAACTCGACCGAGAAGTAAGAAAACTAGATGTATAATGATTCGTTTTATCTTTCCATATATATACTTGTTTATTTCTTGCAGAAGCATGCGTATTAAGGTTTATATTCTTTGAATACATACATACTCATCGTACGTAACATCCATATCCATTACACAAAATATACATATTAATCCCATAGAGCAGTAATATTCTTCGTACATAAAATAAATATTCAATACAAAATCATATTACCATACAAAATATTTATACTTATAACACAAAGTACTAAAGTGGAAAAATGAGTAAACCCAGATATGTGATATAATTTGCCAAAATCCAGACTATCCAGATCCGAATTGGTTAAAAATGAAATAAATCTGAAGATAAATCCAACCCAAAACCAGATTACTGTATGGACTTCACATGGGCCTATGCCCATTATAGAAATTGGGCCTCATTATATTTTCATTACTATTAAGTGCCCAATGGGCCTGTGAATATTGTATCCAAAAGCCACACCAGTCAGTCACTCCTCTACAGTTATTAATCACCAAAAAGCTTCGGTTCGGTCTCAACTAAAATCGCATCGGTTTTCTGAACGTTCGAAAGTGTGAGGTAGAAAATCTGGAAATTAGCCAAAATCAAGAACCAGAAATTTCCTATGGCAGAAAGAAAGGGAGCCGAGAGCTCAGCTTCTGAATCTGGTATGGATTTAATTTAATTTATCCTTCGAGTATTTTGTTATATTTTTATTCATTTATTCACAATCTTTGTTGTTATTTCTAATTTGTGGGGTGTGAAATTGCAATCTTACTCTATTTTTCAGATTCAGTTATTTGCTTTCTGTAGCTTCCCACGTTTTTAATTCCGCATGTTTATTTTTCAATCGAATATTTACCGGGTTTTGTTTATTAAACGATTATTCTAATTAAAGATTCGACTTTTGAGGAAAAATTACTTGCATAATATGTGATAAGAAGAAATATCGGTTTTGTTTATAGGTTAAAAAAAATAAAATGATTTTTAATCATCTCTCAGCTTCCAATTTCATGATTACATTTTGTAAGATAGATGAAATATTGAGAAAAATCGCGAGGTTCATATTGAACTGATTCCTGGCAATTGCTAAATGAATAGATGTGAAATTAGATATAATAATGGTAATATTAAAATTTTAACCGCCAAATTTATGAAATTTGCATTGTTATAATTTTTATTTTTATTTTGCCAATGTTGTTTGCTTGTTATGAAATGAGCTTTTGAATTGGGCTTATAGATTTCATATTATATTCCTGTAGACAAACACGTGAAATCACCAAACGTGATCGAGCAAGCAAAAGACGGGATTGAAGCATTGATTCCCGGTGATAAATCGCCACATCATCAGAAAGAAACGCATGGGACGAGCGACGACATCGACTCAAGCACCTCGGTCGATGAGGTCAAAGGTCCGGGCGTTTTTCAGCGTGTGAAGGAAGAGATTGAAGCTGTGGTCGATGCCGTTCACCCCAAGAAATAGTTCATATAGGTATGGATTCTTGTTGTGTGTTTGATTTAAGGGATAATTATTGAAAAAATTAAAATAAAGAGAGAGAGAGAGAGGTTTGCAATAAATAACCCTTCTTGAGGTGCAATATGTCAAAAGAGAAACAAATGTACGGGGATATTTGTAATTTTTAAGAAGACAACCGAGTCTTTTTTGTGATTAGGTTGAATCTCGAGGGTTATATTTGTAATTAGCCCTTGATTGTTTCCTATTTACCTTTGATATCCAGTGCTTGTAGAATGACTTGTACTACAATTTGCTATAAGGGTTGTTTGTGGATAATAAATATGCAGTAATCTGCATTCAAGATTCAAGAATGGAGCGCGAGATACTGTTAGTTTTATATAATTTGAATCGAAGTATATATATATATAACTCTGGTCAATTTCTCCTCACTTTGTGTTCGCTACCATCTGTCCCGTGTAGTGATGCATGATATCGATGGAAATCTTGCTAAAATATGTGTGTTTTCCAGTGCTCGTTGCGTAGCAGAAAGCAATCAATGAAAAAAAATTATGCATCAGCTGTATACCCTTGTCTTATTCTTGGTTTGGTGGCTTGCTTAAGTGATTTTGTCAAAACAAAGAATTATTAAAAGAGCTCTGAGTTTTTTCTTTCTTTCTTTCTTTCTCTGTAATGCATAGAGGAGTATTATTGAAAAAAAAAAGTTATTTTTATCAATTTTATTTTATTTGAAATCAAATAAAGAGATTGGGCCTCACCAAGCATGGCCTTAAATCCATCAGGCTCAATCCAAATCTCGTTTTCTTAAATCACTTCTGCTTCAAGCCTCTTGGGTCAGGCAAAGTAAGCAGCCCAATGGCTTGAGGAAATTACGATTTAGATATCAAATCATGTCTGAAAAGTTAATGATAATGTATTATTATATTGTATTTGAATTCAAATCATGTCTGAAAAATAGGTAGCAAGGTAGCAGCGTATTATTATATTGTATTTAATAATATTTAATTATTTAATTATAAGATATTGTTATTTAAGTATTTGATTTTTAAGTTTTAAAACAAACGAGTGTTCGGTATTGCAAATCTCGAATCTGGTATTCTGAATACTAGCACAAACATGTTAGACATCAGGGTAATTTTTATTTTTATTTTCTAAAGTGGTGTTTGTAACACTTTAAAGTTGGTTTTTTTAAAAAGCTTAGGTTTAACATAAGGGGTAATTCTTTATTTTTATTTTTGGTAATATTCTCTATATATTTAGTGTGCCTTCCTAAAATATTATGATTGCTGAGATTGGAATTGAAAACTAACATAAAAAATGCAAAATCAGTCAACGATATGTATTGTATTACCTTTGGCAGTTGGAAACCCAATTTCAGACAATATGTAGAAGAGCAAGTTCAAAAATTTACTAGTATATGAGTTCCTGGTCTTGAATTAAATATAAAAGAAAGAAAGAAAGAAATCAAAGTCTTGAATATTGAGACAGTCAAATGTACGATAAATGCAGGTTTTTCAGTGAGTGATCAAATCACAGCCAGTGACTCACAGAAAAAGCACAGCCCAATCACCGAAAGACATTTCAGAGTCCCTTCACCAATTGCCTGCTGTGTTGTTCATGATGGCTACTTTGACTAATCTTTCTCAACATTTTTTCATGCTTTAAATTTAATTGAATCCAACCAGTCCCACACCAGTTGGGTTTTGAAATTTTCATCCCTTTTTAAGGAGATAAGAAATAAATCACATTCCAAATCTGATACTACTAATTCAGTATAGGCTCAGAATTCAGATCTAGAGATAAGAAAAAAGGTCTGAAGCATTGAATGGGGATATCAGGTTTCCCTTTTCTTGAATCTTGATTCCATCTTTTTTTTCTTATAAGATATTTATAGATCAGTTGCAGTGTGTGATAATTATTGGCTCCTCATTCCTGCACAATGATAATTTTAGGGGTGACAATGGACAGACTGTTAATTTCCATAAAATTAAAGGTTTTGTAAAATATGTCTGAAAAAAAAAAAAGAGTAAATTGGAGAAAACTGCCAACCTTACAAATCTTTTTATGATTCAGTCCCTAAGTAAAAAAAAAAAAATCTGCATTCCCTACTTTTATTAATACTTTTAAGTCAACTCCTTATCACGAAAAAATTCCAATTTAACCTTAGTAAGTATTAATAAACACTAAAAAAATCTTTGACCAACAAAGAGTACTGAATGCTTCATTCCCAATATCGTATGTATATTGAAATAAATTAACTTTTACGTTTTTTAACATTTTTAGTTTTATCATTGTTGTTTATATGACTAAGTATTGCTTAATTGCTTATTAAGTATTTGACACATATATTATTTATATATAGAAAATCTTGGTATTTAATTCGTACGAATATATTAAAATATTCATGTAACTCTATAATCCAACATGTTTCAATTTGTCAACTATTTTTCTCAACAAGTTCAAACTGTGTAATTAAAAAAAAATTGCCAACAATCCATCTAACTCGTAAAATCATTACAGCATTGTTACATAGACATCAATACATCATCAGTTTTTGACATTTCAAAAAAAAAGCAGATATATAAAAAATAAAAAACAGCTTTTAGTACTGACTGACTGAAAGAAGAGTGAATGTTTCAGACATTGATTAGATAATTAATTGTTGCAGCCTTTCTCTTTGGATTTTACTTTCTACCACTTTTGGAAATATAACATTAACAGTGATTTTTCTTTTTCAAATAAAAAATAGGCCCTGCAAACAGGCCACCAATATGATATTTCATATTTCAAATTTTATTCTATTCATAATTTAGGATCACTTGTTTGTGAAGCAACAGCTCCTTCTACTACTCTATATCTGCCTATTGTTATACAACTGACATATATAACTCTTCTTTAAAAATAAAATAAATAAATTATTTAAATTATATTTTGGGTAATGGAAAATTTTTGTCTCATTTTAGCACAGACTTTTGCCCCCTTGTTATATACTGCAATCTTGCATGGCCTTCTTAAAACAGCTCCAAGTCTCTTCTAACTTTTCTCTCTCTCACACACTAAGACACACAGTGAATATTAGTTTGTTTCTTTGTATTCTTCTAATAATGAGGCCCATGTTGTGTTGCTTTCTGGTCTTATTTCTGCACATTCTTGGTTTGGTTGGTGCATCAAGCAGACATTTTGGCCCTGTTTATGGTTTTGCTTTTTTTAATCAAGGTACTTTTTTTCTCCCTTTTTTTTTTTTTTTTCTTCACATTTTGGTTATCCTTCTCAATTTTTAACCCCATCTCACTTTCTTTGAAAATAACACACATTTTTTTAGCTAATCTAAAATTGAAAATCAAGTTTCTATTATTGTATTGCCTTTCATATCAATTGAACTAACATATAGAGCACATTCTTGATTAGGCACAGTCCAAAATCAAAATCCCAAGACATTGCAAGTTATAACTCAGAGCTCGAGTGAGGTAACTAAATAAATGCATTAAAAATAATATTAATTATTTACATTGTTTTGTTCTTTATGCTGTCTCTTTCTTTTTCAAATAAAGAAAATGGAGTTTTGGGAGGAAGCAGGGGCACAAAAGGAAATCAACAAAGTTGGGTCAAAGCCTCCAAGCTGTGAGCATAAGTGCTATGGGTGCAGGCCTTGTGATGCCATTCAGGTGCCCACAACCACGGCCCACTTGGGGGTCCAGTACACAAATTATGAGCCTGAAGGATGGATGTGCAAATGTGGGCCTACATTCTACAGCCCATAACTTTGTATTAATATGTAAACTTTAGTTTGTAATATATAATTAGTAGGGTGGGTTTGGGAGAAAATTAGATATTTTTACTTTGTTTTGGTTACTGGTACTGCATTTTCTAATTACTTAAGAAGTTTTATTATTATTACTCATATAATGATTATTGGTAATATATAATGATTATTTTAAATCATTAACGATAATTAATTAAGTAATTATATATAAAAAAAAGTTAATCAGTATATATATATCTAATTAAATTATTTTACTTTTAACATAAGTTTATATTGATAAATATTTCCAGATATATTACTCAAAAGAACCGGCACAATACGCCCAATCGATTAGAATGCAGTTTTTAAAATAGAGTCAAATATCATTAAGTATTTGTAATTTTAAAATTTAGTCATTAGAACTAAAGCTTTTTAGATAAAATGCACAAAACAAATCCAAACGTGTTTTTATGGGATTTACATAATTGTTTAACTTTTTCAAAACAGTTAATATGTATGAAAACAAGGAATTTCAAAATCTAAACATTGTTGATCACCTTATTTTGTTGGATCTTTACCGTGTTTTTTCACCAATTCTGCTTGGATATTCTTCTCCGATTATGCGGACTCTACATAATTGTTTAATTTGTTTTCGAAACAATTAATATGTATGAAAACAACGAATTTTAAAATCTAAACATTGTATTGCATACAAATGTCGGGCAAAATTGTCATTCTCCCATTATTTAATTAAATATTCATCGGGCTCCTAATATTTTCAGTCCCGTTCTGTCAGATGAATGAGCCCACAGGCCCCCACCAAACCAAATCAACAAACTCAGCTTGCGAGCTACTCCATTAGATTCAGTGATCTTACTTAGAAATTTAACCACACACAAAAAAAAAACTAAAGACAAAATTAAAAAAACATCGCTTGTAATGGCCACCTTTCTCAGTCAAGTGAGTTTTCTTCTGTAATTTTCTTTTTCTGCATTATTTTCATTCTGGATTTTTAGTCACATTTGTCTGATTTACTAGATCCATGTTTTTTTTTTGTGTGTGTGTGTGTTTGGCGTTTTTAGTATCTAGCTGATTTAGGGATCTGAACCGATAGCATTCGTGTTAATCCCTTTGATTACTGTAATTTTTGTGTTTTATCCCTAAAAACTCAGATTTTTCTATTTATTTATTTTATAAATATGGGTTAGTTCATTAGTTTGGTCGTAGAATCAAGCATTTTGATCGCAGTCCATTTATTCACATTTAAACTAAACAGAAGATAATCTTGTAAATAGCAATCATAAATTTTGTAGTATGACTATATTGTAAATTATGTTGATCTGTGATTTGATATATAACTAGGGGTAATCGGTGTTCTCTATATTTTGTGAACAATTCGTAATAATTAGCGTCTATTTACTCGATTTTGTTATAAATGTGCGTTTATGGTTTTTGCTGTATTGTGAATGATGATATGATGATTAATTATGTAATTAGGAATTGTGATCATTATTAGTTCAGTAAAAAAAAATTATCAATGCTTTATGGTATTGGACAATGCAAATTGTTAGGAGGCTTGCCCGACTATAAAGAACATACTTTTGTTGGATTCGGAGGGAAAACGTGTCGCCGTTAAGTACTATTCGGATGATTGGCCAACGAATAGCGCAAAGGTTGCTTTCGAAAAATCCGTTTTTACAAAGACTCAAAAAACTAATGCTCGCACCGAAGGTACAATTTTAATCTTTAAGTTTTATTCGTGACAATATCCGATAATTCTGGTTTGAGCATATGCTATGTGGGTGTGCTATATTGTCACAACGGGCCTTGTAATTAAATAAATTACCCCTCATATTTTAGCCTAATTACAAGAAGACCTAGTTATCGTTCGAAATTACAAACACTCCCTTGACGTTTGTTCCTTTTTTATACAAACTGAACTGAACCCTCAAGAGGTGGGTGTTTGTTAGGTAATTTATTTAAGACCTTAAGGGGGGTATTTGTAATTTTGAAAGTTTGTCTAGAGTTTTATGTAATTGGGCCGAACCTCAGTAGTAGTTAATTATCTCTTTCTTTTGGACAATTATAAAAACTACCCCTGGGATTTGTGGTATATACAAGAAAAAAAGAACTAACTTTGAAAAATGCAAAAAACACCCTTGAGATTTGATTCAACTTACATTTTGCCCCAATTGTAGTTGACCTGATGTAATCTTTTGATTTTGTCAAACACTTACAATCACATACCCAACTTTTCAAAATATTACATATTGCCCCAATTTTTTGTCTGGCTATTTGTAATATTTAGAAAAAATGAGGGATGTAAATGTAAAAATGTAAGGCAGAAATTTGGGGTTATTTGGTAATATTCAGAAAAGTTGAAGATATTATTGTAAAAGTATTTGATGATGTCAGGAAATTCTGTTAGTTCCCACAAGAGTCAGGTGCAAATTGAAAGATTGATGTAACCTGAAGGGTGGTCTTTGTACATTTCAAAGTTAATTGAGTGTTGTTTTTTTTTTGTTTTTTTTTAACTTTTTGGTAATTTGGCCAAATCTCCAGAGTAGTTCTTCCCTTTATATTTTTTATCTAACTATCCTTGATGTTTGACCTAATTACCAAAAAAAACCCAGCTAACTTTCAAAATTACAAAAAACAACCTGCAATTTTATTTTGTCTTACATTTACCCCCACCCCACATAAGCAAAAAAAAATAAAAATAAATAAATAAATAATAATAATAATAATAATAATAAAAAGAAAATCAAAACCCCCTTCACAATTATAAAATATTACAGTTAGCCCCTTAATTTTAAGTTTTTAACACTGAATCAAACTTCAGGGTATTTTTGTAATTATCCCTTATCTTTTTCCTTTTTATTTTTATTATTTTTTTGGGGGGGGTTGGTGTTCAGCGGAGATAACAATGCTGGAAAGCAACATAATAGTGTACAAATTTGTTCAAGATCTGCACTTCTTCATAACTGGTGGGGACGATGAAAACGAACTGATCCTCGCTACTGTTCTACAAGGCTTCTTCGATGCAGTCACTCTTCTCCTCAGGTTTTTATGTTAATATATGAGCTGAAAATTGCCTTCTGTTTATTTTATATCTTGGCGACGTGCTGATTTATTACTGTTCTTTTTATTGATAATCGTGTTTTTAGGAACAATGTGGACCAAAGGGAGGCACTTGAGAACTTGGATCTAATTCTTTTGTGCCTCGATGAAATTGTTGATGGAGGGTACGGTGATTTTAAAATTCGTATACTCTTAACTAACTATTTTTTACCCAGCTAACTTTCAAAGTTTTAAAAAAATAATAATGATAATAACCCCTAAGGTTTGATTCAGTCCGGTGTTAAAATTAGTGGGCTAAATTTAATATTTTTATAAATGTCAAGGAGGGTTTTGAAATATGTGTTGTTGCCTGTGAAAGTGTAAATGTAAGAGAAAATAAAATTTCAGGGGTATTTTTGTAATTTCGAAGTTAGCTTCTTTTCCTTTTCCTTTTTTTTTTTTAATTAGGTAAAACCTTGAAGGTACTTTTTCGTAATTAACTTTTGATTTAATATTAAATTCATTATCATTACATGCAACTAGAACTGCCACTGCTTAGTCTCTCCCTCATCTCATTAACTTATGGTAATTGGAAAAAAAGCACTTCTATTAATCTATTTCACATTGTCGTCGTGCAGGATCGTTCTTGAAACAGATGGCAGTATCATTGCTGGCAAAGTTGCCACCCATAGTATGGATGATGGTGCACCATTGTCTGAGCAGGTCAATATCGTAATTCTACAAAAAATTCGGTTTTATTTTTTTTGCGATTATTTATGTTTAATAAATATATCTCAAAACTACGAATGCCCCTTAAAGATATTATTACAAACACCTTTAACAAATAGGTGCAGTTTGTTAAAAATAAACAAATATCAATGAATAAGAGGTTTGTAATTTTGAAAGAGAACCGGGGGGGTTTAGTAATTAGACAGAACCTCGAGAGTATTTTCGGTAATTGACCTTTTTACTGCAGACGATATCGCAAGCTCTGGCCACCGCACGCGAGCATTTGACAAGATCACTTCTAAGATGAAAGATGCATATCAAATCCAACCATTGATTCTTTGATGTTTCGACTTGTGTTGTAGTTCTGTATTTTTATTTTTTTTTAAATTTTTTTTAATTGAGGTTTTTGTCGTCTGAGTATGAAAAGAATCATTTCGGAATATTTTTTGGTTGACTTTGATTCCATTTAATAGATTACTTGTAATGTGTTTAGTCCAAATTCAGAATTTCGGTTTAGTCCAACAAAAGAGGACACTGCATTATATTTGTTTAAGAAATCATAGATATTCTAAATTTCAAGTTGGAAAGATGTAGAAGAATAATATTTTGTTTAATGACCTTTTAATATAAACTATTACAAACCAACAATGACTTGTTCCCTAATTCATACTCATGATTCAATACAATTTATTTACCTTTTTATGAATATAAAGGTTCCTAGTGGATTGCAATAATAGCACTTGACTTTCGAATAATTAATTTTCTCCACAATTTAACATATAAAGTATGTTACAAAAAGAAATTTAAAAAAATATGTTTTTTTGGGCAACTAAAGCAGTTATCCTTATTCGAACAATTGCATGAAACAAAACGCCGTTTTTGGACCAAATGGACTTTAACGGTGTATATGATACAAAAGGGCCAAACGCGTTTTTTTTTTTTTCTATTTTCTTTTTAATTTTATTAATGAACTAATGATCTTAATTCTATTTTTTCCATGAAATTTCCTAGTCTCATATTAATTGGCCGTAAGTGGCGTCAAAAACAAGGAAAATAAATGCCCCACTAGATCAATGACTTTGCATTATAGACTCTAAAAAAAAGTCATTCTCAAAATGATCTTGATCTTGGTCCTTGGTTCACGGATAAGAAATTACGAGAAATTAGATAATTTGCATGTTTGTTTTTATTTATGCACCAAATTCGGAGTCAAATTAATGTCTTGTTATATGTAAATTATATTCTTCATATACGTAAACAGAATTGTACATGAAGCAGCTAAGGTTTGTTTCTCTTTTTTTGTTTTTTTTCTCGTCGTGTTGTTGGGCAGTTTGGACAAGTTGTGTTTGCGAATTTATCTAGTATGAAATAATGGTGACGTAATTTTTCACAGAAAAAATAAATTCCACATTCAATCACGAGTATTCCAATAATAAGGACTCTTTTGCTTTAGTTTGGTAAATTATTTAATCAAAATCGAGCAAACATCATCCATCAAAAAGTCAATCAATAAGGTATCGTGCATGACACTTTTCTTGCAAAGACGGGAAAACGAGGATACATGGATTTGAAAACGAGTAAAATTTATCAAAAATATTAAAAAAATAATATTAAAAGTGATATAAACAAATAGAAAAAATTATTTGTTCAATTGATAGGAAGATTGTTTTTCATAATAAATATTTTTTACACACAAATTAGAATATTATTTATTCTAATAACACTCGCGTGTCACATGCGAATATGTGATATAAATAATTAAAATCTATTAATAAATATCGTATGTCTAATTTGTAGTATATATAATATTATATTATATTATTATTATTTTTTATTTTCTTTTTATCTGTGTAAAGACACTAATTTATTTATGCAGTTATATAATGTGTGTATTATTGGAATTAGATAAATAGATTTAAAATATATTTAATATTTATTTTCATAGGCATAATAATTTATTATTATTATTAGTTATTTTATTTTTTTGTTATCCTGATTTTTTTTGGCGTAACAATAATTTTACATATAAAATTTTAATATTTTTTCAATGCATTATCTGTATATAACTCGTATTTTTCTCAAATAAAATATTTAAAATTCTGAAAATAAAATCAAATTTTATTATAAATAAAAATTAGTTCAACTCATATAGATTTTTTTTCCTAATTAAATATGACTTATACATATTTTTATATTAGGAGAATAAAAGTAAGATATTGAATTACTCAAAATATAATAACAGAAAATATTAAATTAGGTAAAATATAATAAGAAAGATTAAATTAGGTAAATATTAGGTTCGGATGACACCGAAGCACTATAATTTTTTTTGAAACTATCAAATCGTTGGAAGAAGACATGTAAAATATGAGTATACTGCATTAATATATAGGGGAGATATGTATATGTATTAGTTCTTAACTTCTAAAATATAATTTTGCAAAATTCTCATAACATATATATTTGTTTCATATGTTAAATAAATAATTATGATGTTTCGATTAATTATATATCATATGAGGCTTAATATCTACCTAATTTAATATTTTTTATTGTATCTGTCTAATTTTAATATTTTCTTTTTATGTATTTTGCCTAATTTAATAATTATCTTTCATTATGTATTTTTAATTCAATAATTTTATTTTATTTTGTTTAAATATATTCATTTTATTCACATAATAATAGAAATATAAATAAATCATATTATAATTAGTAACAAAAATCTAAGTTAGTTAATTAAATAAAAGAGAAAATTAAAATATGAATTATTTTAATTACAAAAAAATAAACTTACATGAAAATAATTAAATAAATTTTATTTATAGCAAAAGTTAAGTAATTTTATTTTTAAAATTTTAAATATTTTTATATGTAAATTACTAGTTATTTACAATTGTTCTAAGTACGTAACTACATATTAGTAATGAATTTAGTCTAAACATAAAAATATAAATTATATAATAATTAATAAAATATTGATTAAATATCGATAAATGCAACATGTGTTGATGGTGTGGCATCTTTTTAATATTTCAAAATATGTAACTAACAATCATTAACGAATTCAATCTAAATATTGAAATATAAAATAACTTAATAATAATAATTAATATATTGAAGATTAGACACGGGTTGAAAAAATGATATCTTTTTTAGTCTTTTCAAGTACGTAAATAAAATTATCAAATAATTAATAATAGATTATACATGTACAAAATACAAATTAATAATATATCTTTTTGAATTTTTATTTTAAATTTATAATTTATAATTATAAAAAAAATAATCTTTTATCCTTATAACACATGGGTTTTAAGTCAAAAATGATATAAGAATATAAGAAATTTGTGGTGGGTCTTAAATATGATTTTCCAAGCAAGTTCCAACATCTCTTGAGTTGGCTGTTTCTTTTTTCTTTTTTTTCGTTTAATTGAGAGAGTGGAGAGAGTTATCATTGTGGGCCCAACCTTTTACAAACTCCAAGGTATCAAACAAACATTCCAAGGGATTCTCATATAATTACAAAATATAACCCCTAAAATAAAATATCTTGATAGTGCAAATAAAATATCACGGATTAATTATAAACTAATTTAATAACTATCCATTACTTATTGAAAAGAAAAATATAAAAAATATTGATAATTATAAAATTTTAATTTAAAATAAAAAAATTCAAAGTATGTATTATAATGCATGTCTTGTAATTTTTAAATTATTTATTAATTAATATAATTATTAAATACTTTTTGTAATGTTAGATTAAATTCGTTAATAACTTTATTTACATGATAAGAAAATTTCAAAAGATGACACATCATGAGTCCCGTGCTGAATCGAAAAAGAAATCTTTATCGGTTCTACCTCCTATTTTTTTATGAAGAGAATGAATCTTTTTTTCGAAGGATCAGAAAAAAAAAATGGGTCCGGATCTCCTGCGGGAATGATTTGGAAGATCCAAAATCAAAGATGGTGGTATTTGGCTAGGGGTGTAAATGAGGCCAAACAGTTCGTGAGCTATTCGCTTACCCGACTCGATAAAAGCTCGCTCGAGTTCGTTTAAAAAAGGCTCGTTTAATAAACGAGCAAACTCTAAATTCATGGTATTCGGCTCGTGAGCGAGTTCGTTAGTGAGTTATAGAGTGAGTTCGTTATTAAAACTCGTATAAATTAAACTAATAATTTGATTTTAATTATAATTTTTATACTTGTTCATATGAAAAATATAGAAATATATATATAAACTTATTTATTTACGTATCTTAGTAGGTGTATTATATACTTTAAAAATATTTTATTTTATTTTTGTAATAAAGTAAAGAATAATTTAATTAATAAAATGCAATTTCCAGTTTTGCATCTATATTGAAAAAATACGTAATTTAACCACCATAAAGTTTTTTTTTTTTGCCAGGATTATCACATCCACCTTCTTCGTGAAATACACAATTGAAATCATCAACTCCAAACTTAACCACCATATAATTTTTTTGACAGGATTATCAATCACTTCTTCATGAAATACACAATTGAATCAACTCCATTCACCTTGGCCTTCCTGAATTAGCCTATGTTGGAATTTTGGAATCATACTGAGCATTCAGAATTTTGTTAATATTAAAAGAAATTGTTATAGTATTTAAAATTTTTTACATTTTATTATAATTATCAAATTATGTGGAAAATAGATGATAATATATTACTTTATTATATTTGATGTTAAATTATATTTAGAAAGGTGAATAATAATATAATATATATTGTATTTAACACTCCATCTGTCCATAAAAGATATGCGGATAAAAATACGAAGGTTAAGAAAACAAAATAATTGTAATTATAATTATAAAATTTTGTTATTTTTCCTACTTTACCTTAAATTTCTAGTATATTAATAATAAAGTAAACCTAAACATAATATTTTAGTCTTTCTTATGATATTCTAACTTTTAAAAAGAAACATGTATATACTTTATGGGGCAAACAAAAATAGAAATATGGCTATCTTTTTAAATGGGGGAAGTAGTATTTAATTATTTAATTATAAAAAACTA
>BMAC01000110.1:1174400-1188205 GCA_014905375.1 Phtheirospermum japonicum
TATATATATATATATATATATATATATATATATATATATATATATATATATATATATATATATATTATATATATATATAACATTTATATCAGACCAGACTAAAGTAACAGTTAAATCCGTGTCAACCAACAATCTATTGTACAATATAACTATAAATTTATTATTAGTTAAGTATAAAGTTTTGGCTTGCCGTCTAACTAGTCAGTTCGACCAGAGTGTGATCCTATCTAATTTGAGTTAGTCCAAATTTATACTCTCTCCGTCCCACAAAGATAGTCCAATATTTCATTTTCGTCCGTCTCACAAAGATAGTTCAGTTATCATATTAACATATCATTAATTTCTCATTTACACACATACTTTTAATTAATATTTTTGAAATGCTCACATGGTAAATTGAAAATTGTATGCAAACTTTTACTATTCCAGTGACAAATATATTAATTTCAACACTAATTTTTATAAGTATTAATTAGCATTAATAAATTCAAGAAAAGTATAATTATAAAATATTATTTAAATTAATAATTTAACTATATAAATTACATAATTTTGAATTTGTATAAAATTAATTGTAAAATTATCATGTTGGGAGGAAAGAAGTATGAAGCTTAAAACCTTATTTCTATTTTACTTATTACTCTAAATAGTGAGTTTATAGTAATAATAAAAAAGAAAAGAAAAAAAGGGGGGGACATTTTTTCAAGAACCAGGTGAGCACAAACCAAACAAATACTGTATTAGACACGCTCTTTGCCTGTCTATTTCAATAACAATCTTGATTGAGTCATTGATTTGATTGTTTTTTCCAAGGGCTCCACTCATTTCCCCATTCATCACGTCGGTCATTCTTCTCACGCAAATGTCACCTAAATGCTTTTTTGAGCCAATTAAAACCTATCCTTTTAAATAGGATTAATTAAATAGATTAGATCAGTAATAGTAGTATGTGTCAGGGTATAGGATGAACTATGGCATATAACTAACAATATCACTTCAATAATGTTTTCCTTTTATCACCTTGTGCCACGTCAATATACGGGAATCAATTTACACTGTATACATAACTACGACATAAATCGAAGTAATTAATAATCTCTATAGTAGGGGATATTTCTCCATCTCCAATTCAGGTCGCTAATCTTGTATTATTAATTAGTATCACTACTAACAATTCGTTTATATATATATTTTGGTATATATTAATTTAAAATCCCTCAGACACACGTGTATACCTTGCATACTTCGTTTGACAAATAGAAAATTTTAGTATTTCGCTTGCTTATGTGTCACTTTAGCCTATTATCTAACTAATTTAATATTTTTTTATTGTATCTTACCTAATTTGATTTTTTTCTTTTATATATTTTGTCTAATTTATTATATCTTAAATAAAAAAATTCGATGCTTCTGCTTATATATCATTCGAGTCTAATAGTTATCTAATTTAATATTTTTTTTTTTATTATATCTTGTCTAATTCATTTTTTTTTAATTATATTTTACATAAATCAATATTTTCCTTTTATTATATTTACCTAACTCAATATTTTTCTTTTATTATATTTTACATACCTTAGTATTTTCCTACTATATAATTAGTGAAAAAAATATAAATTAATTATCTTAATTAAAAGATAGATTACATATAAAATTATTTTAATTATAAAAATTAATTGTGAAAATACTTATATAGGTTGTATTTATAATATAATTAAAATATTTTTACATCTACATAGAATGTAATAATAAAATATTTATATAGAATATGATGTGAAATGTAATGTTTTTATAAATGTCAATGAGGGTTTTAAAGTACGTGTTGTTGGCTTGCATAGATTCCTAACAAATCTGACCACTGGGCATTACAATTTACAAACACAAATTTTAGAGTCGAACTTTCAAGTTTTACAATTTTAACTCAACATCTAAATATTTGTAATTAAACACTTCGACTTTCAATAGTTTAGTGCAACATTTTAAACACTCGCAATTAAATACTCTACATATAAATAAAAGTTAGTCAAAAGCCATTTTTGAAATAAATGTTATAAGTCTATATTTATAGTATTTACTATTTACTTATATATATATATATATATATACACACACACACAAATATATATATAGCCTAATATTTGTCTAATTTAATATTTCTATTTTTATTGCATCTTACTTAATTTATTATTTTATTATATTTTTCATTATTCAATACTTTCTTTTAATTCTCTTAATATAAAAATATTAAAAATAAGTCTATATAATTAGTAGATAAGATCAAAACTGGTTATTTTAATTAAAATACAAACTGAAATAATTTTAATTAAAGTTATTTATTTATTTATTTAGGAGTTGTATGCAGGCACAAGAGTTCTTTGCTAACTCAACTTCTCCTACCAAATTAATTAAATGAGTTTTATTGATAATATAATTTAAAATAATCTTATTTTTTGAGTTTTAAATATTCTATATGGGTAAAATATGAGTTATTTACAATAATCTAAGTATATAACTAAATATTAGTAATGTATTCAATTCAAATATAAAAATATTAAATAGTATACTAATAATTAATAAACATTGATTAGACAACAGTACAATGCGACACGGGTTGAGAGTATGACATCTTTTGAATATCTTAAAATATGTAACTAACAATTATTAACGAATTTATTATAAACATTAACATATAAATGACTTAATAATAATAATTAATAAAATAGATATTAGACACGGGTTTAGAATGTGACGAATTTTGAATTTCTGTAAGTATGTAATTAACATTATTAATGAATTTAATTTAAACATTAAATACAAAATTATTTAATATTTATAATAATTAACAAATAGATTAGACATGTACAAGACACGCGTTGAGAATACATTGTTTTAATTTTTATTTTAGATTAAAATTCAGTAATTATCACGAATATTTTTTATATTTATATTTGATAAGTCCTGTGTAATACACGAATATTAAATAAGTATATATTAATGCAAAATCCTCATAATCTATGTGTTTGCTTTGTATGCTTCATTTGGATAATAAAAATCTTTGGTGCTTCGGTTGCTTATGTGTCATTCGAGCCTAATATATACTTAATTTAATAATTTTATTTTATTGTATCTTACTTAGTTTAATATTTTTTTTTTATTATATTTAGCCTAACTTAATAGTTTTTTTTAATTATATTTTGTCTAATTCAATAATCTTCTTTTATACACCTAATATAATAATATAAAAAAATCATATATAATTACTAGGAAAAAATCTAAATTAATTAATTTAATTAAAAGAAAAATTACATATAAAAATAATTTTAATTACCAAAAAAAAAACTTATTAGTAAAAATAATTAAATAAATCTTATTTATAATAAAAGTTGAAATAATTATTTTTGAAATTTTAAATATTATGTATAGGTAAGTTATGGTATATTTTCAATAATTGGAGTATTTAACTAAATATTAGTAATGAATTCAATCTAAATATTAAAAAATAAAATTATATAATAATAATACTTAATTAATATTTATTATACAATGACACAATGCGATAATGTTTGATAGTATGACACTTTTTGATTTTTTTTAAAGTATGTAACTATAATTATTAACAAAATTAATCTAAACATAAAAATATAAAATGAGTTAATAATAACTAATTAAGACAGATTATAGACGGACTTAAAATGTGACATCTTTTGAATCTTTATAAGTATGTAAATAATTATTAATGTTGCTAATACATTATAATACCGAATTAGATAACCTAACAAATTATGACAGTAAGTCTAACCTTACATAATTAAATTTGGTTTGATAAAAGTGTTTGTCAATTATAATTATTTGCCAATTCTAAAACATCTTTTTACAATTTATAGAACACGAACTACACCAGACCATGCCCCCTACCCCTCTTTATTTACATTCATTAATCTATATTACTACTTATCACCTGAAATGATCTAATGATTATAAATAATATATTCAAGGTGCTATAATCTCCCTGACATATATAATAATATACTACTAAAATACCACCATTCTTCACCTCAATTCATAAAACGCGTTACGTTTTCTAAAGCACGGATAAAAAATTCCTTCGTTTTTTTTTCCACACAAAATATTTAATTTTATATTATAAAATTAAATGGTCAAGATTTTATTAAGTCGTCTCACGATTTTATGCCCACGAAGACCCAGAACAAGCACAATGCAAGTCTTTATGATTTATTTATTTATTTTGTTGGGAAACAACCTACTATATAAATAATAAAATAATAAATAAATAATGTGTCATTCATGGGTGAAACCAGAGGATAAGTTTGTTGTTGAGGCTCTTGAATGATGATTAGTCAATAACATTACTCAAACTACAACAGTTCAACACATGGAGAAAAATATGTAATCAGCGGAAAGCTTGAATTTCCACACATGCATATTGTTGTTTTTTCCCTTTTCCTCCTTTTTTAGGAAAACAAAAAACAAAAACAAAATGTTAGTCGTGGGTTGACCAAATAGCCATACTATATGAAAATCAAAAAATCAACTAATGACCACGAGGTGGTATTCCATTCTAATTCTCGGATGTGCTTAATCTTGTGCGAATATATTTCGCATAAATAATAAGATTTAGACATTATAATTACACATACCCGACTTTTCCATTTGTATTTGAACCACGTGAAAGTTAGAGTTTTGGGATAAAATAAAATGTTTGACTTCAATTTAGTTTAATTAGGTTGTTTGGTAAATAGAGGTCAGAAATAATTTTTTTGGTAATTTTTTTTATTTAAAAAGCTCCATATATGAACCTTTTGATAAAAGAAGTTTGAAATGACAGTTTTGTCTTCAAATTGAAAAAAATATTTATTATTAATTTTCATAAAAATTATTTATAACAAATTTTTGGTTAAATAATAGTAATACTATCCAAATTAAATATAATATATTCAAAAATTTACAAATCAAGAAATTTATATACATATAATAATTTTTAATAATGACTATATTTCGTAAATATTATTTTAATTATTCAATATATTATAAATTTATGTTATTGTCAAAATAAAATACTCAACAATACATTATTTTACACGAAGAAATAGCTATCAACTCATAATTATTAATCAAACACTTTTATATAAAAATTTAATATAAAAATATAATCAAACCAGCTAATATGATCAACTCTCCGCTAGAATCAAGTCTTAGTGTATATAAATTACAAAGGACAACAATCGTTGAAGTTGTCAAAATTAATTCGACCTGTCAAGTTAATCCGGAATAAATTATATCATGAAGTTGAGTATACCTTACAATATATATTTATCTACTATATAACGTATGTATGTTTATTTTTGACATAATCTTACTAATAGTTTCAATTATTGATAAACCTTTAATCTTGTCTACATTTATTCGCTACGTAATTTACATTATATAATAATGATTTTAATTTATATAGCCCAATGGCCCGACTGGCTGAGCCCGCCACAATTTTCTAATATTTATTGTAGGATGAAAAAATAATTCTAAAATGTAAAATATATTTTTGAGGAGAAAAACGTAAAAGAAATTTGAAATTAGTTACAAAATGAGAAAAAATTGAAGAAAGGAGAGAGAGCGTGAAATGCTGGTATTGTTTAGTTTTGGTCTTCGATCAGAGAGAAATATATTTTCGCACTGCCCAAAATCAAAATCAAAATCAAAATCAAAATCAATCTCCCCCTCGTGACCCATTCACTTTTCTTTCTTTTTTCTTCTCCTTCCCTTTCATTCCTCCTTTCTCTCTCATCCATTGCGATCTCTGAGCTGAAATTATATCCAGGAGTCAATCGAAGTCCCATTTCGTTCAAAATGATCGGGTAAATGGAAAAAACAAGATACATTCATCTTTTTATTTTCCGGTTATGTTTTATTTTGCGTGATTCGCTTTATCAATGTGGGTTTTTGGTTTTCCTGTTGTGAATTGACTAGAGATTCGTAACAATGCTCTATGTGTGCGCCGCGTGTTTTTTTAATTTTGTTGTTTTTGAAGTTCTTGAGCTGCGCTGGAGAAAAATCGAGCTGACATTTTGTATGATGCATCTTGTTGCATTTTGATTTTTTTCAATTTTTTTTTTTGATACTGACGATGATGTGTTTTGTCTTATACGGATGTTAATGCGTTCTATTGTTGGAGATAGGGACGATCTTTTTTCTTTTTCCCATCTTCTTTTTCTTTTTTGGTCTCAATTATGTGTTTTAGAGCTAAATCCTTGTTATGATTAACTTAAAATTCTGGAGATTTTTTCCTTTTTTCCCCCAAGTTTTTTGTTTTGATTTTTGGATGTGATAAGATCTTGAAATTAGTCAGTATGTAGCTGTTCACATGGAATAATCTTGATTTTTTTTTATATATTTATTTTTGTCACGGGAGTTAGTGCGATTGATCTTATGAACCTCAAATTGCATTTAATTTGTTTCCAGGTGTTAGACTGCTGAAATTAGCCAGACCCAGAGTTTTTAGGATATAAGTTTCATGTGGGAGTGTATATTTCTCCATATCAAATAGTTGTATTGCGAGCAAACCCTTTGCTTGCGCTGTCGAGTCAAGTTTTAGGGGTTGTATGGTTCAAAACTCTCCGAGTCAGCCCGGAAAATTAATTTAAGACTTTTCAAAAAAGTGTAAAAATATATTAAAAATGGCTCACGGCAGAATAAGGGCCCGGATCAGGCGTAGCCATCTCTACACATTCGCTTGTTATCGACCTTCCCCTACCGAAGAAGACCGGCCCCATGATTTTAACGGGCCCGGTTACTCACGAATGGTTCACTGCAACCAGCCTCAAATGCACACCCAAAAACCACTCAAATACTGTACGAACTACATTTCCACCACTAAGTACAACGTCGTCTCGTTCTTACCGAAAGCCATATTCGAACAATTCAGACGCGTAGCCAACTTGTACTTTCTTCTAGCTGCCATGCTGTCACTAACCCCTGTTTCCCCGTTCTCGGCCGTCAGCATGATCGCCCCGTTGGTTTTTGTTGTCGGGCTGAGTATGGCGAAAGAGGCTCTGGAGGATTGGCGTAGGTTTATACAGGACATGAAGGTCAATTTACGAAAAGCCAATGTACATAAACGGGACGGCATTTTTGGGCTTAAGCCATGGATGAAGCTTAGGGTCGGCGATATAGTGAAAGTTGAGAAGGATAAATTTTTCCCCGCCGATTTGCTTCTCTTGTCGTCGAGCTACGAGGACGGGATTTGTTACGTCGAGACGATGAACTTGGATGGTGAGACGAATCTGAAGGTGAAACGGGCCTTGGAGACGACGCTTCCGTTAGACGATGATCAGGATTTCAAGGATTTCACTGCTTCGATCAAGTGCGAGGATCCGAATCCTAATCTTTATACGTTCGTCGGTAATTTTGAATATGATCGCCAGGTGTACCCGCTCGATCCCAGTCAGATTCTGTTACGGGACTCGAAGCTTCGAAACACAACTTACGTTTATGGTGTGGTGATATTCACCGGCCACGATAGTAAAGTCATGCAGAACTCTACGAAATCACCTTCTAAAAGGAGTAATATCGAAAAACAAATGGATAAAATAATATACATTCTTTTTAGCCTCTTGGTGTTCATTTCATTCATAAGCTCAGTCGGTTTTATTGCAAAGACTAAAAACGATTTGCCGACTTGGTGGTATTTACGAGTTCCGGACAACGAGGGGCTTTACGACCCGACGAGACCGTTAGCGTCGGGCTTTTATCATTTAATCACCGCTCTTATACTGTACGGGTATTTAATACCAATATCACTTTACGTGTCGATCGAGGTCGTAAAAGTTCTGCAAGCTTTATTCATGAACAGGGATATTCATATGTATGACGAGGAGACTGGAACGCCAGCTCAGGCCCGAACGTCAAACTTAAACGAGGAGCTAGGACAGGTGGACACGATCCTTTCCGATAAAACGGGCACTTTGACTTGCAACCAGATGGACTTTCTTAAGTGCTCGATTGCGGGGTCCGCTTACGGCATGAAAGCTAGTGACGTTGAGTTGGCGGCTGCGAAACAGATGGCTATGGATATGGACGGGCACAGCCAAGCTAGTACGCCGCATGCGTGGAGGAAAAGCGGTTTTGGGGAATCGGAGATCGAATTAGAATCTGTTATTTCATCTTCGGGCCAAGAAGAGACCCGTAAGGTTATAAAGGGGTTTAGCTTCGAGGATAGCCGGCTGATGAATGGGAATTGGTTTAGAGAACCGGATGCGGATATGATTTTATTGTTCTTTAGGATTTTATCGGTTTGTCATACCGCAATTCCGGAGGAAAATGAAGAGACTGGTGTTTTTACGTACGAAGCTGAGTCGCCGGACGAAGGTTCATTTCTTGTTGCAGCTCGGGAATTTGGTTTTGAGTTCTGTAAAAGGACGCAGTCGAGTATAGTGGTCCGGGAGAGGTATCCTTCGTATCAAGAGCCTGTTGAGAGGTGAGACTGTGAACAACTTTTTTATTTTATTTTTGCATCGTTTTTGGAATTCAAAGATATTGAGATGTAATTTATTTATTTTTTTTCTGAAAACTTTTAGGGAGTACAAAGTTCTTAATTTGCTGGATTTTACTAGCAAAAGGAAGAGAATGTCTGTTATCGTTCGGGACGAGAGTGGCCAGATTCTTCTCCTGTGCAAAGGAGCTGACAGGTTTGCCTTTTTACAAACAAACCCAATTGTCTGTCCAAATTACAAATATACCCTTTAAGGTATTACAAACATAACGTTGAAGTTTGCATATTCTTAACAAATATATCACCCCTTGGAGGGTGCAATTTGTAAAATAAAAATAAATATTAAGTGAGTATTTGTAATGTGTAAATATTTGGAAAGATTTGTTATTATTATTTTTTGTTAAAAATTACAAGGGTATTTTTGTAATTAAATCCTAAATGAAAAGATGACCACTGACACTTGTTCCATTGAAAATGCATTATTTGGTGCACAGTATCATATTTGATAGGCTAGCGAGGAACGGGAGAATGTACGAGGAATCAACCACGAAGCATTTAAACGAATATGGGGAGGCCGGGTTGCGAACGCTAGCGCTTGCTTATAAGAAACTAGACGAGGCTAAGTACGCTGCTTGGAATGAAGAGTTCACTAAAGCAAGAACCTCGATTGGTGGCGATAGGGAAGGTATGCTCGAGCGGATTTCTGATGCGATGGAAAGGGACTTAATACTTGTAGGGGCCACTGCTGTGGAGGACAAATTACAGAATGGGGTACGTCATACATTACAGAAAACCTCTTGAGATTCGTTTAGTATAGAATGTGAGGCGGTGTCTGAAATGTTTTTGCTTATGATTGGGGTAAAATGTAATAAAGAAGTAAACCTCAAGGCTTTTTTTTTTAAAATAAATTTTCAAAAACCTTTGGGTTTTTTGTTACTTGTCCAAACCTCTGGGGTTATTTTGAAAATATTCCTTACATAAATTATTCCCTAAGGTTTAGCCTAATTTTGAAAAACTCCTGTTATCTTTCAAAATTACAGAATGCCCTCTAAAAACTGTCACGAATGACCCATTGATATTTGTATTTATCTAACGAATATCCTCCTCCTGAGGGTGCAATATGTAAAAAGAGAAACAAATATGAGGGTATTTTTAATTTTGAAAAACATTTGGGGTTTTATTTAATTATTTATTATACTAAACCTCAAGTTTATTTTTCTTGATTATTAATTAATTAGTTAGTTATCTCTCATTTTTCTTGGTTATTTTATTTAGGTGCCTCAGTGCATAGACAAACTGGCACAAGCTGGTTTAAAGATTTGGGTTCTGACAGGTGATAAGATGGAAACTGCAATAAACATAGGGTCTGTTTCTCACTGATGTTTGTAGCCTTTTAACTATTTTCAAAAAATATGGCAACTCAGTAGATCAGATGCTAAAATGAAATCTTGTCATCATGCAGATTTGCTTGTAGTTTGCTTCGACAGGGCATGAAGCAGATATGTATTTCGACAATGAACACTGATGCATTAGTAGTTCAGGATCCAAAGCAGGTAAATAGGTTGTAGGAATGAACGTGGATTATTATTTGAAAAATTAATTTTAAATTTATGGAAGTTTATTTTTTTCCCCTTTTCCCCTGCTTAGGCTGTAAAGGAGAATATCTTAATGCAAATTACGAATGCAACTCAAATGGTCAAGTTAGAAAAGGATCCGCTTGCCGCATTTGCTTTGATCATTGATGGGAAAACTCTAACATATGCCCTCGAAGAAGATATGAAGCATCAGTTTTTGAATTTAGCAATTGGTTGCGCGTCTGTTATATGCTGCCGTGTCTCACCCAAACAGAAAGCTCTGGTTAGTTTTTTTTGTTGGTGTTGGTGTTTTTTTTTGGTTAATTACAATAATATAAATAAAAATTATCCTTGATGTTTATTATTATTTTTTTCTTCTTTTAAATTGCTAAATTTCAAATATTTTAAAAGATAATTGGACATTTGTAATTAAGCTAAACCTCAGGGTAGTTCTTGTAATTTCTGCTTCGTTCAAAAAATTTTATGATCGGGTTCTCTTGTTCATGAACTACATTTCACACTTATGTTTTTTTTTTTGGTAATTAGGTAACAAGATTAGTGAAACAAGGAACTGGGAAAACCACTTTAGCAATTGGCGATGGCGCAAATGATGTTGGCATGATTCAAGAAGCAGATATTGGCGTTGGCATCAGTGGATGTGAAGGAATGCAGGTTGGTAAATTTCGGAAATAGTTTTTTTTTTTTCTTCTAATTTTAAATAAACTACAAATCATCTTCATTATAGTTGCCAGACTTGTTACCTTAATATATCCTCAAAACTTCAATACCTGAGAAAAATCATTTTTGTATATTTTTATTGAGAAAATCTCATATGATCCAAAACTGGTTTGCTGAATATAAGCTGTTTGCAGGCTGTGATGGCTAGTGACTTTGCTATCGCTCAGTTTCGTTTTCTAGAGAGGCTTTTGGTCGTACATGGTCATTGGTGTTACAAAAGAATTGCTCAGATGGTAATTTGTTTTGATTTCAGACTGTATATACTCACTCTCTAATGCTGTTAAAAAGATCATTTAGTAATATCTTCGATGTAAATGCAGATATGTTATTTCTTCTACAAAAACATTGCATTTGGTCTTACGATCTTCTACTTCGAAGCCTTCGCGGGTTTTTCTGGACAGTCTGTGTACGTCGATTGGTACATGTTACTATTTAATGTCGTTCTTACTTCGTTGCCCGTCATTTCGTTGGGAGTGTTTGAACAGGACGTAGACTCTGAAGTATGTTTGCAGGTTAGTAGTTGTCATGATGTTCGTTCAAGATTTTCAGTGTAAATTACAAAATTACTCCTTAACTTCAGCCTAATTACCAAAAAAAGGAAAGAAAAAAAAGTATATATATATATATATATATATATATATAAATCCAGTTATCTTTCATATTACAATAAACCCTGTAATTTGTGTTCACCTAACTAATATCAACCTCTAATGTGTAATTTATAAAATAGAAACAAATACTAAGGGGGTATTTGTAATTTTGAAAGATAGCTGGCCTTTTTCTTTTCTCTTTTTTTTTTTGGAATTAGAATTAACCTCAAGGATGTTTTTTTGTGGTTAACCCGTTTTCATATGTTAAGAGATAATTACAAATACTACCTATGATGATTAGTGTAATTACAAAGAACTCTAGTTTATTGTATACCCTTCCATATACATAGGCATGTAGCGCAACCCCATTTTTCTTTTTGGCCTTTTTATAATCGAAATACCTAAAACTAATAACAAGAAATTTCCTATTGGATTATTCTTTTTTTTTTTAATTATTATTTCTTATTTTCTCGAATTATTATAAATGGATTTATCAATAATTTATTTTTTTAATAAACTCAAGAAAAAGTTTTGTATTCATTTTCGGAATATTAATGCTAGATAAAATTATATTTGTGTTCTTTTTCAAATTTACAAATACCCTCTTGAGGGAGCAATTGTATAAGAGAAACGTCCCGAAAAACTAGTAGCTCGTCTGATGCAAACTGTTCGGAATTGCAGTTCCCAGCATTGTACCAACAGGGCCCAAAAAACCTATTCTTCGACTGGTACCGGATATTCGGTTGGATGGCGAACGGGCTCTACACATCCCTCATTATATTCTTCCTCAACATCATCATCTTCTACGACCAAGCCTTCCGCTCCGGCGGCCAGACCGCCGACATGACCGCCGTAGGGACCACCATGTTCACCTGCATCATCTGGGCCGTCAATTGCCAGATTGCCCTCACCATGTCCCACTTCACCTGGATCCAGCACCTCTTTGTCTGGGGCAGTGTCGCCTTTTGGTACATATTCCTCTTCGTCTACGGTGAGCTGAATTACGCGCTCGACGTCAATGCCTTTCGGATCCTGTACGAGGTTCTCGGCCCGGCCCCAATTTATTGGTCGACTACACTCTTGGTCACAGTCGCGTGTAATCTCCCGTACCTCGCGCACATATCGTTCCAGAGGTCGTTCAACCCGTTGGATCATCACGTGATTCAGGAGATCAAGTATTACAAGAAGGACATCGAGGATCGGCATATGTGGCGGGCCGAGAAGAGCAAGGCCCGGCAGAAAACGAAGATTGGGCTGACGGCTAGAGTCGATGCAAAGATTAGTCAGTTGAAAGGGAGACTGCAAAAGAAGTGTTCTATAGCTACTATTAGTGTAACAACACAACAAACATAATTTTTTATTTTTTTTGCAAAAGTTGTGTGTAACAACACAACTTTTTTCTTTCTTTCTTTTCTTATTCTTTTTTGCCCCATTCTTGATAATTTGATAGTGTAGGGATTTTGACTTGTTTTGGGATTTTGTGTTTTGTTTTTTTTTTCTTTGTGGGCCATTTTTGATTCATTCTTGGTTAAGTTGTGCGCCTAGTGTAGAGAGTGAGGTAAATTTGTGAAAGCTACATGTAAAATATACGTCTCTCTGGTTGTTGTATATGTAGAATATTTGTAAGATTCATTATCTTTAAAGAGAGTAAATATTTACTTTGTTATAAAGCTTTGTATGTAGGGATGGCAATGGGGGTGGGCGGTGGCGGTTACGTCTACCCTCGTCCCCGTTCTCGCTTGAAAAAGTTATCCTTATCTCCGTTTCGATCCAACTTCAAACTAAGTGGGTATTTCTGTTCAGATGTATATATATGAATATATACATGTATGTGTTCTTGGTTTTATTTTATATATATATATATATATATATATATATATATATATATATATGAAATATATTCTTATACTTTCTTATTGTTTATATAATTATTTATATTTATTTTATTAATTACTCATGATTAGTTATATATATCATATATGTGTGGGCGGGCAAGAATTCTATACCGCAGGGGTGGGTTCGGGGATATCCGCATATATTACAGCGGGGCGAGTACGGGATGAGACGCCTCCATTGACATCCCTTTCAGGCCATCCACATTCAGATGTATATATATGAATATATACATGTATGTGTTCTTGGTTTTATTTTATATATATATATATATATATATATATATATATATATATATATGAAATATATTCTTATACTTTCTTATTGTTTATATAATTATTTATATTTATTTTATTAATTACTCATGATTAGTTATATATATCATATATGTGTGGGCGGGCAAGAATTCTATACCGCAGGGGTGGGTTCGGGGATATCCGCATATATTACAGCGGGGCGAGTACGGGATGAGACGCCTCCATTGACATCCCTTTCAGGCCATCCACA
>BMAC01000110.1:1201426-1216426 GCA_014905375.1 Phtheirospermum japonicum
TCACGAGGCAATTGGGGCAGGGTAACTGTAATTTGTATGCCTCTTGTGATCGGCTTGTAATTAATTAATTAATTCTGGTATTAACTATTTTTGATTTTCGTTGTTTGGCAGGATCTCTTTACTTCTAGGAGATGAGCGCGGCGTGTAATATACATATACTTATCTACTAGGTATTTATTTATACGAAATTCTATTCATGAAATGTCGACAATTAAATTGAAAACGAGAGGTGATAATCGACATAAATGAAACGAAAAATATAATAACATTATCTTTGTACAGAACATGGATGAAATAAATGTGAATCCTGTTGTTGCAGAAAAATTCCACGAGTCGAAAGCATGGGTCGATTCGTCATTCTTGTCGTTATGTCTTACTATTTGTTAAGAACATAATTCTTTTATCTTTTATCTTTTTTTTTTTGCAGGAAGATATATATATGTAGGGTAAGAGCAGCAGTTAATCAATGGTTATAGTTGAAAAAAAACTTAATTGTCTTCCGCCGTTGGATGAACTATAAAATTATGAACCGTAGCTATAGTAACTTTGGTATCTTTGGCCTTGTTCTTATAAAGGACTTAAATATTAAAAAATAAATAAATGCAGTTGGGATATATTACTAATTAATCCCAACTCAGATGTTATTTGGCCAATTTGTGGTGTTGTGTTTGTTATGTCATTAGTTGTATGTGTGGCGAAATTGGGGGACTTTTGGTGCCTTTGACTGTTTAATGTATATGTAATGGTGTTTGGCCTTTTTTTTTTGGCTTTTATGATAACTATTGTGTTGGTGTATATAATAGTTTACCACATTCCCCTGCACTTTTTATTTTAACGCACCAACCATTTTTTTAATTCCTTTTTTTTCTTCTGATAATGCAATGTAAAAGTATTCGTAGGAAAGTTTATGAAATTAGCTGCGATCATGGACCTTGAAAAGTAAGGGAAAGGCTAATGCATTTTTAAGTGCTTGGATACCTAATACTAATTATGCTCATCTCTTTGAACCTTTTTTTTTTTTTTAAAATAAATCAGTTTCTTGAAATTTAAAAAATTTAATGGCCCCTTATTGGAACTTAATGAGAATTTACATTTTTCTTTATGATGGATATCAAATCTACGTTGACTCTGGAATAAGTTATCAAAGGTAGACAGTTGATGAGTTATGATCTTGATTTTTCCAATAGAAAACCACAAAAGAATGCTTTTCTTTTTTTATATTGAGGTAGCATTGAGTGAACAACAATCTCTATTTTTATTGGATATGAAATACGTGAGGAAAATAACTGAGAAATGATTCTTGTATTAGAATCTATGTTTAACATGAAAGGACTAAAAACATATAATTTCCGGATTGAATAAAATTCCGAAAACTTTATGGGAAGTGCATGATTTGATTTTACAAAAAATCATTTCATTTAAGCACGCAAACTTGAATTGAAATTGATTTTCATGGTTTTGGAATGAATAGATTATTTAAAGAAAAAAACGGCTGAATAGATTATTAAGGAAAAAATGGCTGATTTGAATGTTATTTTTGGGATATTAAGTATAATTACATATAAGACCTTTTCATTAATATAAATATATTAATTATAAAATTAATGAGAATAATCTTGGGCCATCAAAAAAAATTGATCTTGTGGATCATGTCATTTATATGAGAACCTAAGGGAGCTCAATCCTTGACCTTAGATCTAATATTGCACAGTGGCAATTATATGTCCAGGTTCATTGTACTTTTTAACAATACTGTAGTGCTAAAATCAGTCCAGCTTTTTTAATTTAATTATATATATATATATATATATATATATTATATATATATATATTACGTTTTAAAAACATGCAATATGTATCTTAAAAGTGTAGATCTTGAGAATGTGAATTAATTTGATATATATTTCATTCAAAACGAATAAAATTTGAAAAAGTTATGGTTTGTTGAAGATTTGAGTTTCATTTGATATATAGAACTTAATGAGAATTTACATTTTTCTTTATGATGGATATCAAATCTACGTTGACTCTGGAATAAGTTATCAAAGGTAGACAGTTGATGAGTTTATGATCTTGATTTTCCAATAGAAAACCACAAAAGAATGCTTTTCTTTTTTTATATTGAGGTAGCATTGAGTGAACAACAATCTCTATTTTTATTGGATATGAAATACGTGAGGAAAAATAACTGAGAAATGATTCTTGTATTAGAATCTATGTTTAACATGAAAGGACTAAAAACATATAATTTCCGGATTGAATAAAATTCCGAAAACTTTATGGGGAAGTGCATGATTTGATTTTACAAAAAATCATTTCATTAAGCACGCAAACTTGAATTGAAATTGATTTTTCATGGTTTTTGGAATGAATAGATTATTAAGGGAAAAAACGGCCTCAATAGATTATTAAGGAAAAAAATGACTGATTTGAATGTTATTTTTGGGATATTAAGTATAATTACATATAAGGACCTTTTCATTAAAAAATTGATCTTGTGGATCATGTCATTATATGAGAACCTATGGACTAAATCCTGACCTTAGATCTAATATTGCACAGTGCAATTATATGTCCAGGTTCATTGTGCTTTTTACACAGTACTGTAGTGCTAAAATCAGTCCAGCTTTTTTAATTTAATTATATATATATATATATATATATATTATATATATATATATATATATATATATATATATATATATATTACGTTTTAAAACATGCAATATGTATCTTAAATTGTAGATCTTGAGAATGTGATTAATTTGATATATATTTCATTCAAAACGAATAAAATTTGAAAAAGTTATGGTTTGTTGAAGATTTGAGTTTCATTTCAAATTTTTGAATTTGCAGTTTATAGACAAAATTTGCGATGCTTTTTGTATACAATTATAGTGTTTTTTTCTTAATCTATTGTGCTTTCTAAAGAACACTGTAGTGCTCTTTGTAAACGTTGATATATGTCCAAAATACCTTTTTTAATTAACTAATGTATTTTTTTACATTATTACCATGCTGACATGTCATGATCTCAACCATCAAGATTATCCAATCTAATGGTCAAAATGAGTCCTAGGTTCACATATAATGACGGGTTCTCATTTGAACTCAACCTTATATATATATAGGATTGGGTTCAAATGAGAACCTCGTCATTATATGTGAACCTAGGACTAATCCTGGCCTTAGATCTAATATTGCACAGTGCAATTATATGTCCAGTTTCATTGTGTTTTTTACACAGTACTGTAGTGCTAAAATCAGTCCAGTTTTTTTTAATTTAATTATATATATATATATATGTCCAAAATACCATTTTTAATTAATTAATATATTTTTTTACATTATTACCATGCTGACATGTCATGATCTCAACCATCAAAATTATTCAATCTAATGGTTAAGATGAGTCCCTAGATTCACATATAATGACGGGTTATCATTTGAACCCAACCCTATATATATATATATATATATATATATATATAACAAGAACTTTTATTTACATTCATTATTATATTTTTTTGTATAGAACAAGCGATACAAGAACAAATCTAATAGAGTCATATCTTTCAATTTCTATACGTTATTCGACTAAAACCCAGATGATCCAAACTTTGACCTAGAACGTGTCACAAACTTGACAATGACACTTTTTTTTTCTTTTTTTTTCATTTTACTAAAAATATTTGAAATTATTCTATGAACATAAGTGAAAGGTAAATAACTTATACAATTATTTGATTAAAATTTGAAATCAAATATTATACATGGGCAGAACGAAAAAAATGATTATATAATCCCATAATATAAAGAATTCAGTATATTATTTTAAAATTCTTAACTAAATAATTATTTATGAACACTTGTATATTAATAGCTTGTGACTAATAACTACGACTTTATGTATTTAACATTAAAAATCTACACATGAATGATTTATTACTCTTGATTTTGTAATTAATTTCGTGTGTGTGTGCGCGCGTACACACACACACACACACACACACACACACACACACACACACATATATATATATATAAATTTATTTATCGGGTTCATCAACTGACTCGATGACTTGATATTTAACTCGATTACTCAGTGGCTATCCCTAGTCAATTAACAGGCTGATTACAAAAATATTAACTATAATAAAATAGAATACAAAGGCCCTTAATTAAATTTGTAATACGATGCCTCATTTATTTTGTATTTCTTTGTTCATTTTGGAAGTATTTTATATATTTTATAATATTTATATATTTCTTAGTTTCTAGATTTAGGAGATAATCTTTTATAATATAAATTTAATTAAGTATATTACTTTCTGTTTTAAAATATTTTAAAATTTATTTTATTATTTCATCTTTGTTATTATTTTATTATCAACTTTCAATAGATAAAAAATTATTTAAAATTAACTTTTATATATTTTTTTAATTTATTTTATAACTATCGCCAATTTATTATTTAAATGTCTTTAAACTAAGCATTTAGAAACTAATTATAATCTTATTGTATTTCTATCTGATTTCAAAATATTATCATATTTATTATATTATACTATATTATAATATTTCTATTTTTTATTTTATTTTATATTAAAACTTATTAAGAATCATTTAGAATTAAAACACATATGTCATACTTATTTAATTAAATTCATAATTTTTTCTGACTTATTTTATTATTTATAGCATTCTAAGTGTGTTTTTGTTACTTTTTGATTTTATTAAATAATTATTCAGAATTTAAATTATTTTTAATTTATTCTATAAATTTATTGTGAAATAAAATTTATTTTATATTATTTATTCGTATTTCTTTATTTTTGAATTATATGATAAATATTTGTATATTTAACATATTTCATATTTCTTATGGTTTATTTTATTATTTTATAATATTTCTATATTTTCTTATTATTATATAATTACTTAGAATTCATAATATTTTAATCAAATTTTAAAATATTTTAGGATTTCTCTTTTATTATTTATAATACATATGGTTTTTGTGACCCTTCTTTTAATTTTAATTAAATTAATATATATTTATAATTTAAATAGAAGTTTTTGTATTTATTTAGTTGATTTTATAAAAAAACTTCAAATTTATATTACAAGTATTATATTTTTATTGGTTAAAGGTTGATTTGGTAATTGTATAAATATATTGATATAAATTATTTCTAAAATAAAAAATACAACAAATTGCGACTAAAGTACAAATAGATTATTCAGTTGTACTCAAACAGTTGTATTATGATGTATTGTTACTATGATGCATTAAGCTTTTATTATAATATATTGATTTTTACACTATAATGTATTGATATGAAATTTTGGACTAACGGATGATCAGTTAGTTGAGCCTAATAGTAGTGCTGCCCAAATATTTTTTGATCATATCTAGAGTATATGGTTCGTATTAGATGATATGCTAAATATTTTTTGATCGGGCATTTTTGTTGATTTTTTTTTTTTGTGTGTGAACTCATAAATAGATGTGGTGCGTATATATTATGAAACAACTTTTTGCAGACTACATTATAAGTCTAATTATATTTTAACTTGTTATCATCACATGCTAATAGTTTTAAACTCTCTATTTAGTTCGTCGCAGAACAATCATATTAGTCACTCTATTACAAATCACCGTGTGCATCTCCTTGTTTAGTCTTTGTATTCAAAGACAAAGTGAAAATCTTATAAATATCTTTAGCCTTTTCTAATTATCGGTACCCGTTGTACTTGTTTGTAATCAGATAACCCAAAGTTTATAATTAGTTATAATTTAATCACATCAATGATTAATGTTATTTTATTTTAATTAAATATAGATATAAATGAAATGAAAAGTAACGACATAGTAATTATTTTAGTAACATGCCTATTTTCAACGTCTTCTATTTTTCAAGACAAATGAATTATCACCTTTTAGTGTTTGTGAATATCACTTTTGTATTTATCAAAATTTCTTTGGATGTTTTTTGAAGTCCAGTTTAAGATTCTACGGTTGAAAAGTGAATTTATAAAATCTATCGATTTTTGTTTGAAAATTTATGAAATACGTTTGGATGAGTATCATAATTATAATTTATATATATAATATTATATTAATAATATGTAAAGAGCGGATCTCATTAGATATATATAATTTTAGAAAAGGCTCCATGAGTTTATTTGAAACGCTTGTAATAGTAGCATCTGAGATAAAATCAGACTTTTCAAATAAGCTCATGCAACCAAATAAGGTTTATTTAAATACAGAGAGCTTATAAATTCTCTAAATAAAATATAAACTAACTTATTATGCTTACCAAACATACACTAAGAATTAGCATGTAATTTGATATTGTTAGTGTGAATTTTAATAGAGTTAGTATGAAATTCATACCGTCATAATTAATGCTCTCTCTCTATCTCTTTTTCACCGGAGTATCAGATTATCAACATGGTATTGGTGTACGCTTTATCCGATATCTTTATGGAAAAAAAGTTTTCATTAAATTAGAGTCCATCTGCAAGTTTATGACTTAGGTGTCGATCGAATATATTTTTTTCTTTCGTTTGACTAGAAAATAGTAAAAAATATTTTTTAGATAGATGAAAGGTTTTATGGTGAGTAAGTGATTGAATATAAAATTATTTGGTAAAAATTTTCAAATGGATTTAAAAGGAAATATTTGGGTGTGGAAAAATAATGATAGTAGAGATGGGAAAGAGAGAGAAATGAATTATGAGCCATAAAAAATCAATTGATTGCCATTTTTTTTTTTGCTAGTTGAGAGAATTCTTTTTCTTTAACTAATCACCATTAGGGGTTGTCTATACTTATCATTCTTTGATCTCATTTCTATTGTTTTGGCTTCTATTTTGTCCAGTCTAGTTAATGATTTTACGTCCCCATCTTAATGTCCACAAATAATATCAAATCCCAGGTTTATTAAGGTTTTTTAAGAAAAATTATTATAATTATTTAATTAATTTTTGTTGAGAAAATTATTTTTATAAATAGATGCTACATCATTTTCTCCAACCCTTCACCACCACTCCAACTTTGACATTAGTGTCGCCCATCACACCGTCGCCGCCACCGTCGAACAGGAAGAAGAAAAAATAGTGATGGATGAAGGTAAGTGACGAATTTGGGCGGCAAAGGGTAAGAAATAGATGCAAAATAGAAGTGTTCTTTTCTGATTTTTCAATAAACCTCATGTGTCCGAACTTTTTGATCGAACAATACAACGTTGTTCGAAAAAATTTTATTTCGCAAACCTTTTTTTAGCCTAAAAGGGGCGTTCATCTCAATTTATCGAACATATATTTTGTGTACAAATCAATTTTTTAAACATTTATTTTGTATTCGAATCGGTTTTTCTGATGTATTTTGTATTTAAGAATATGAATTGAACGATATTTTTTCAGACCATTTTTTTTCTTTTTTCTTCATCAACGGCACGGCTGCCATGGCGACGACGGTTACGTATTTCTGTGCGCATGTTTTTTTTTATATTCTTCAATAGCCGGCGGCCATGGCTGTGGCAGCGGTGATGGAAGACGACTGAAGTGTTGGTGGAGAGTTAAAGGAAATGAAGTATTTGGGAATGTAGGGTTTAAGGGTAATATTGATATTTTTGTGATAGTATTTCTTAGTGGGGTGAACTAATAAATAAATGGGGTGCACATATCTCCGCTGTTTTAAATTTGTTGACCAATAATCATGACTTGAGTATTTTAAGTTATTATATTACATTAGTAAATTAATAAAATTACACTTACATTGAATAAATTACACCATTCATTTCAATTTGCTTTGTACATCGCACGGGTTAAGTACTAGTAGATTCATTAAAAACCGTGGCGGCGCTAGTCAATCTTTCTCATCATCGGTCTTGAATATTGATAGCATGAAAGAATGTATGTTTACCATAATTTTATTGATTTATAATTGGTACCTTCTATACAATAGTTTATCTAATTACATGGGTATAATTAAGCTATTAAAAACTAATATTGCCCTTAACTGAACATGTAATATGCCTACTTGATTCACAAGAAATAATTGTTGTATTTATATTTATTCTATCACTATGTTTGCTCATATTATAATAACATGATATTGTATGTATGTAGGAAAATTACTTTTTAATTCATATTATTGTTCGTTTTTCAAAAAATGACCATGATATTGTCCAGTATTAAAACACCTACACTAAATTGGTAAAATTATCAAAAAAGATATAAATTTATCCCGATCAGGATTTTTTGCTGACATGGCGAATTTAATACTTTCTTATCATTTTTTTTTTAATTTTAAACATCAGTTGAAGAAAAAAACCTAAGAAAAAAATTCATTTTGGTCCATTATATTGACCACATTTCAGAAAAGATACGTGACATAGGGCATTGTCAAACCACGTCCACTAAGTTGACCAATTGATCAAAAAATGTCCAAAAAAAGTTTGGTCAAGATTTTTGCTGACGTGGCGTGATGCTATATTTTCTTATCATTTTTCCTATAATTATAAACATTACAAATATTTTTGCCCTTGCTTTTTTTTGTTTTTCTTTAATCTAATTAATAAAATTTGAATCAATAAAGAATTATTAAAAATGTGAGATAAGTATAAAAATATAAAACAAATATTAAGAAATTATAAAATCAATATAGAGATTTATATTCCAAAATAATTATTAATAAAACAAATTAGCTAATACAATCAGATATAAATATAAAACCATAAGATAAATTATAAGAGATTATAAAACATATATAAAACTTTATATGAATATAATTAGATTTTTTTCATATAAATATCTATATTTTTAATAGTTTTATAAATTTCATTTCATATTTTCATGTTTATTTCTAAATTTATTAGTTTTTTTTAATTAAAATCTTAATAATAATAATAATAATAAATTATTAAATTTTCATATTTATTTTATGCTTTTTTAAGATCTACTTTATATTCTTATATTTATCATTGATTTTTTTATTTAATAAAATATATTAAATTTATTCAAAGAAAATGAATAAAAGGTAAAGAGGATTTTATCTTCAATTTAATGTTTAAAATTAAAGAAAACTAATAAGAAAATATAGTATAACGCCACGTCAGAAAATGTCCCAATCAAGTTTTTTTGAAACTTTTTTTGATGAATTGGTTAACTTAGCAAATATGATTTGATGATTTCCAATTTCACGCACCTTTTCTGGAATGTGGCCAATAAATGGACCAAAATGAAAATTTTACCAGTTTTTTATTTTCAATTTAATATTTAAAATTAAACAAAAAATGATAAGAAAGTACTGAATCACGTTACGTTAGCAAAAAAGTTCAATCAGGTTTTTTTGAACCTTTTTTTGATGAATTGGCCAACTTAGCAGACGTTGGTTGATGATGACCAACATCACGTACTTTTTCTGAAATGTGGCTAATATAGTTGATCAAAAATGAAATTTTTCCATAAACTATTTATTCTTGTTTATAACGCCATTTTCGTCCACCATGGCAAATTTTTCATTATTGATTGTTCCATCAGCCATTAATAACTATTGGCCGCCATCTCTTCATGGATGGTCATTGCCTAGTCGATGCTTTTTGCTCACAAAACACCTCCGGATGAGGTATCTACCATAACCTTCATGTGCATGCTCAACCCATTGTAGAAGTAGTATATTTGTTGGTCTTCAGGAACACCAAGTAAAGGACACTTTTACAATAACTCACTAAATCTTTCCCGAGTTTCGTGCAATGGACCTCTATCTAATTAGAAAAATCTCATGATTTCGCTCTTCAACTTCAAGGTCTAGCTTGGTGGAGAAAACTTTAGCAAAGATTTTTGACACATCTCGTTTTACGTGTCAATGGCTCCAAAGCCAAGTGTGTTGTACCATAACTTTGCTTTATCCCTTAATGAAAAAGGGAATAAACGTAGTCTTATCGCATCTTCTAGGACTCCATTCATCTAGATGATCCCGCATATCTCCAAAAATTGCGCCAAATGCGCTTTTGGATCATCCTTGACACTTCTTTCAAATTGGTTTTGTTGCTATCAACCACATATTAAACTCTAAGTTGTTGTCCTGAATAGCTGGAGCATTTTCTCCTCCGTGATCTTGGTTAGCAACGGGTTGGAACATAGTCCAGGTGTTAAGTTCTACATTTTGTTGAGGTTGTGTTGTTGTTGTATTTACGCATGCAACGCTTATAATTGTTGTTGAAATTGGTTGATTTGGACATTAATATTGTCCATGTTTTTTGCCATCTTATTTCTCACTCGTTTGGACTTGTTTCCTTTACAAGTCGGGTCAATCTTCCGATCGATGGGTTTTGAAGGTTCCCCATTAGAACATGTGCGCATGCACAAACTGTAGTTCAACCAATCTATACTCCAATTAAATGATAACAAATTTTTAGATTAATACTATTTTATCAGTTATATCATTATTTATGTAAACTTAATAATTCCCGGCAACGGAGCCAAAAACTTGAACGCTCCCTATTATCACTGGGGATTGGTTCGAGTAATAAAAATTTGATCGTTCCTATACTCTACCTAACTACAAGTATACGGTGTAGATATAGTACAAAATGAGTAAGGTTTAATCCCACAAGAACAATATGGTTTAAGTTTGACAAGTAATATAATTTAGATAATGTAGTTTTATCTAAACGATATAAGATGAGTTATAATAAAAATATAAAAAATAAAAAAAAAGGGACGGCCCGCGGGCTTAACAGAGCGAGCCATAAAAGCCCGCAATTAAACGGGCTGGGAGATGGGCAGTCCAAACCCGCCCTTTAACGCGTACTGACGGGCCAGCCCACGGGCTTTGGCCCGTTTTGACAGCACTAGCAGTAGCGACCCAACTATTGACTGATAGTGAGGTCGATAGTGTTTGTCGTGAAATAGTCACTCAGTAGAAACCCAACTATCAACCGATAGTGTGGTCGATATCCGGTGCGTGGACTCTAGTGATCCAGTGGGCTCATAGGCTTGACCCAAGCTTGGTCAACTATGTTCTTTCTTCCTTAACTCTCGTCCAAAACTCCAATATTATTGTCTTTGAGCCCAAATAAGCTCCAAATTACTTCAAAAACAAAAAAAAAACATCACATGTAATAATATCCAAATAATGTAAAATGAAGTAAAAAAGTTACAAAAGCATAATCAGTGATTGAAACCTACCTAAGTAAGTGCGGAAATATGCTTTCAACCTGTGTTTATCACCCCTTGACGATATTGAACCAAATCGGCCTTATTATGCCTGTCACTTAAACAAAGCGATCCATGGGTTTAAATAAGCTCCCCGAGCTTGGTTCAATGTTGTTATGATTTTTTGGTCAGCTTCGGGTTTACTAGCTGCAAGTCTAACACTTCTCTCCTCGTGTTTTGTAGGGATACTCTTCTGCTTTACCTCTTGGTCTATGTCGATGACATCATCATGATGGGCAGTGACACCTCTTCGATTGCTCGCCTTATCTCTCGTATTTTTCGTGAGTTTGCCATTAAAGATCTCGGCCGTCTCGCCTATTTTCTTGGTCTTAAGGTCATATACACTAATGATGGTCTTTTTCTAGGCCAATCAAAATATGCACGTGACATTCACCATCACGGGTTTGCTTTTGAATCCAAGCTTGTTTCTACGCCTCTTTTGTCCTAGCCAGGACCTTCGTGTTGATGGAACCTAATAATTGGATCCTACTCTTTACAAATCCTTGGTTGGGATTTGCAGTACTTGACGGTCACTCGCCCTGACCTATCTTTTGCGGTCAACACAATGAGCCAATTCCAGGCTCATCTGCATCGTCTGCGGGGTGTACTAGACTGAATTAATCAAAGATACGTAAATATTATAAATATCTTGTAGATATTACTTTCATATTTTGTATGTATATTTTGTATATTTATACTGAACAAAACACGGTTAATCCTCAACCGAGGAATTCTTATCAATCTCAATTCATAACACTATGTATGATCATATTATAACATGAGATATATTCTTGTTTAATTGGTAACAAATATCTACCATTTGAAAAGTCGATCAGGTCATTTCACAATTGAGATTCTGACTCCAAAATAACTTGCAAATAAGAGGTACATTGAATTTGTATGCCAAGGCTAAACGAGCCGGTACATATTTTTACCGGCCCGAGAACAACATATTTACAGGTGCTAGACTAGTTTTTTTTTGTTGTTGTTTGTGTGTGTGTATCTAAGAAAAATAAACCAAAACACACCGCTATCGCACTCACAAATTAAAGCAACTGAATGATAAAAACACACAAATAATCATTTAATTTGATATTTCATTTAACCACGAGTAGTAACTAATAACCAATCTCAAAATCAATAGGGAGTTCATGCAAGAACCATATAGTGGACTAAGTTTTTATATTCAAATACTATGTAGCTTTCATTAGCTGAGCACATTTCTTTCAATGTTGAACTGGTTTCTTTCCCACTTTCTTTGGGCATGCAGCCATAATCTCTCGAACACGGTCAAGGTCCATTTTGGTATGGGATGCACTTATTTCTGTACGTCTTTTTGAGGCGTCTGTGGAGGCTAGTTTGCAGAGATAGTTTCATCGTCGATTCAATTGCTCTTTCGATCGGAAAGACAGATTGAAGTAACTTTTCTTGATTTTTACCCACGACAAGTATTGTGAATTAATCACCGTCTCACCGACAGCACGAATAAGTAGTTTCGTCTCAGCAAGAGAAAAAGTTTGTTCATCCTCGGCTCCCTCTGCAACCTTCGTTGTTGAATCAGCCGTTTCCAGTCCTTGCTGTGCTAGACCAACACGATGAAGATCATGACACCAAAGCCCCACATCTCCGAATTCATTCTTTTGCAGAACAAAAAGAAGATATCTAATTTATACTTCGATGACATATACATATGAGATTTTTGGTTGCAGAGCATACCCTTTTTTCTTGACCAGTGATGGGCTCGTCAATTCCTGAGCAAGTATCGATGATCACACGTTTTCGCCTACAGTTTGAATCTAGAGGTCCGTTGCTAAGATTAACTTTAAAATAGTAAGTTTCACTTGGGTTTTCTGGAAATGAAACTCCATTAGGACCAACCAACACGGGTTCTGGAGTTTGATCAGAGACGGCCAGATCACCAAGAACACTATTTGCGTGCAGCAAATTATTTTCAAATCTTATTCCATCAAAATTTTGATCACAACTGAAAATTCAGAAAACAGTGAAAACTATTATATTCAAACCTCCCATATTCCATCAAAAATATTATATCAAACCCTCCATCAAAAATTAATATTCAATTCTTTTCCATTAAATAGAAATTAAATTTAAAATTAAAAGTGATTCTCTTATAGAGGAGAGGCGAACGAAGGTGAAAGATAGATTCGGTAGGAAAAGGCTTTATTATCCAGAAAAACACATAAATCTTGAAAATTACCATTCTGCACAATTATTGCCCGGGTATTATCGTGAAATCCCATCCCATCATGAATTTGATCAAACAGATCACTATCAAGAAACCCCACTACATCTTCAACAGAAATCCCTGCCGCCATTCGCCGAGCATTATTATTCAGAAACCCTGCTCCATCTTCAACATGAAGCTCTCCGCCGCCATTCGCTGGAGCATTATTATTCAGAAAATCTGCTCCATCTTCAACATGAAGCTCTCCACCGCCATTCGCCTCCAGAAACCCTGCTCCATCTTCAAGAAGCTCTCCATCGCCATTCGCCGCGCATTATTCTAAAAAAAAAACCACTTCATCTTCAACAACAACAATCCTGCGCCGCCATTCGTCGGGCATTCTTATTCAGAAACCCTGCTCCATCTTCAACATGAAGCTCTCCACCGCCATTATTTTCAAGAAACTCCACACATCCGCCGCCATTCGCCTGGGCATTATTGTTAGTGTCGTACCTGAGATTTTGAGGTTCGAGGCGAGCTCCAAGACTAATGCCACTTAATGTTCACATAAATTATCGCCACAGCCCACATGTCTTGAAATTAAAGATCGGCAATTGAGCAACAATTTGCTCAATTCAAGCTGGAAAACATGAAACTAAAGCTGGAAACAATGATAAATAAAACAACAAAATATAATTACATGATATAAAATAATATACGGGATGGGGTAAAATATATTATTTAAAATTAAAAAAATTCACCTCTGTGTAGTTTGTATCGTCGAGGTCGAATGGAACTCTCTAAATCTCACTGATTGTTTTTTTTTTTTACTTAATTAATAGAAAGTCGTAAATTAAAGACGCTGATAAATTAGATTTTAACTATTACTCTTACAGTGAGTTGCGAAATAATGATAGGACGAAGGCAATTCAATTCATATCTTTAATATAAAACTTGTTAAAATATTTTGGACCGTTTGATTAAAAAGTGAAAAAGAAAAAGAAATGAATACCCTAAATAGTTGGGCTTTTGGTAGCTATATACATTGGGGAAAAGATATTTGGGTCCCAAAAATTTCTGGTCCCGAGGCAACGACCTCATTTGATTCCCATCATTTGCCACAAGGAGATCTCCTAAAACAATGAGGGATTTCACAAAGTTTCTTGATTAAATAAATCTACATTGTCCCTTAAGAAGATGGATTAAGTATAAAACAAGATAAGTCTAGGAAGTTTTTCGCAAGTTATTAATCTCTATTGTCAAGAAACCCCACTTCATCTCCAACAACAATCCCATCACCACCCATCGCCTGAATACTGTTCCATCATATTCAAGTCGCACACAAGACTCATTTGATATTATGATCATAATAATTGGTTGGGATATCATAATCCCAATCCCAAATCAAACCAAAATCATCTGATACTATGTTCATAATAATTGGTTTGGTTGGGATATCGTAATCCCAATCCCAAATCGATACCATTTCATCAATCGAGGGATGACACAATTTGCAACAGAGAGATTTTCTGTTTTTTTAATCTTTGCATTCGTTTTTGCGGCTCTGTTTTCGTTTTTTTTTC
>BMAC01000110.1:1218500-1249179 GCA_014905375.1 Phtheirospermum japonicum
GTCATCCAGAGCAACGATAAAGCGACAAATATGTTTGGGCCCAACTCAATTAGTATAATGGGGTCGGTTCTAATGCTTTTATTTTATATCATGTGTATACCCCCAACAATATATTTTATTATATCATCCTAGTACACATTATCAGAAAAAAAAAAAAATATATATATATATATGTTATTCCAATTTCAGCTGTGCACAAGAACACCACACAGACCAAGAACACCACACAAACTATAGTAAACCTAAGCTCATCTAAAACCGATCATATAAACAAAAACCCAACAATTCATGTACAACAAATAATCCAGTAAATGTACGTAGTACGACTTGTTACATACCCCCAAATCTTCATAACGAATCTAAAACAATCTAACTTATAGAGTGTTATAAGCATTTATGCCAAAATATAAACACAAATATCAAATTCTAATATCAATCACTAGGGAAAATGGGGCTATTTATGAGGCAATTATCCTCGTATCTATCACTGCTTGATACAACCTATATGAGAAATTGATGGTTACAATAAGAAAGAGTAGCCACATGACATATCTAAGTAAATAATTAGTTTATTGCTAAATATAAAAAATTGAATGCGAGAAATGAATACTATACCATTCATGCTCTTGGTAATATCGCAAACTCCCTTCGTATAGCTGCAAAGAAATAAAAATTAAGAAGTGGAAATTTGTAAGTTACAGCCTATAGGTAAGCTAATCCTAGTATCAAGCAAAAATGAAAACCATATCATCTAAAATCAACGAAGCCAATAATATAATTCACTTTGGGGCCCATTCATTTTTATATAAGTGAAGTAAGTGATGAAGATCAGATTAGTACACAAAACAGGCAAAAGTAACTGAAAAAATATTGGTTGTGATAACAAGAGTCAGAACCTGATTTCTCTCAAATTTCCTAGTGTTCATTAGCTCCCCACCACATAAGCTAATTTAAGGGGAAAAAACTTGATATATAAATCTACTCATCATCAAAATATGAAGATATATCAAAAGAGGAAAAACAAAATCGAGTACAAATAGGGCAATACAAACGTAAGAACAATTGTAATGAACTTCATATACAATAGATATGGGGTATATTAATATGATGAAGACTATTTTTCCCGAAGTGATGGACACAAAATCACAAACATGGAAGTAAATAGGAAATGAACAAATACACACACATGAAAAAAAGCGGCATATTTTACAACACAGATCGAAGTCTAGTGCATTGAAGTTTACCAGGACCAATATCTCAGTCGTGTTCTCTGACCTTTTTCTCTCTCTCTTATCTTTCTCTCACTTCAGTAATAGATTAATAAGTGTGAAATGAGACACAAACAGATCTAAACTCCGTGCACCAAATACGAAGACCTCCAAGATTATGTCAAGTTTTCAACAGGCAAAAGCATATGTGCATACACACATTATACAACTTCTGAAAATAAGTGAAATGAGAATTAGATCAAATGTTGGACCAAAATATATTCCATGAACCATATTATTCATCTAGAGTTTCCCAAATTTTATGCTTATCAATCTTGAATCTCATAGATTCTTCAACCAGTCTAAATATATATTCTGCGCCTACATATATTCGCTTCACGTTCTATTTCTTCAATTTGTACGGCTTCGCTAAGAAACCAGCTACCCACGTGGCGCAAAAACATGGCAGAAAATTGGGGATCCAAGCATATTCAAACAATATTAAACTAATGCAAACAAGTTCCAACATCACCAAATATATAATTTACACCTCGAAAAAAAATTGGTTTATGGTTCAGATCATCCTAAACTTTAAAAATAGTTTAAGAAAACTCATTGTTAAAATTTTGAAAATCTGTCTCCAATCGGCGTCTATACTGTAAGTGTGACACATTCGCCATGGAAATCGAACCTCGAACGAGCAGTGGGTTTCTTAGAAATTGAACAGCCAAAAACCTAGGTTGAAATTAGAACCTATGAAACACTAAGATGAGAATCATCGGCAAGTCATCATTTGGTGTTTCTGTTCGTCGACTCTCTGCAAATGAGTTGGTCACCAATGATGTGCAATCTACAAATCCTGTGGAAAAAACGAGAGAGATCAAGAAGGATTCTGAATCTGTGAAAAAGCAGAGAGAGAGAGAGGATGGTTCCATCTGGTGTGTGCAAATTAGGCATCTGGTTCCATGTTATGGAATAGGAGGATGGTTTCTTAGCAAAACCATCTCTTTGTTTCTTTGTTCTGTTACAGACTTCGCGGGGAGCAAGCTAACACTCGATTCCAAACTGGACGAGCCATCACCGCCTCGCAAAAAGCCAAAACAAACAACAATGCTGAAATCCCCGTGCTTGCGTGGAGCCCGCACCTCCGTCCCATTGCCAACCACTTTGGAGTTCCTTACCTGAATCATGCCACCAGAATTGGATAGGACGGAATTGAGACGAAGAACCGCGTGCCGGGAAACTCTGCAGCCAACGCCGGTGGAGCTTGGATGCCGCCCAACATTTGGCTTGCCTGTTTGACGAATGGGTGCTCAAAATCTGCGTGATATTGTAACATCCCAATATTTATTTTTAATTTAAGCCCAAATTATTTAGACATGCATGCATTAGTTTTATATTTTATTTTAACAAAAACTCAAATTATTTTTATGTTAACCATTTAAGTTTGTTTTGCGCATTTTCAAGCATTTATTTGATTTAAATGGGCAAGCCCAAATTCATTCTTGAATACCCCATAAGTCAGCTCAATTCTCCCATGTTCCACGTTTCCACGTTCCCTTTGTCGGTTGAGATTTTTCAGCAAATAATCAAACAATCCTATGAATTTGGACTCTTAAACCTAAGTTTTAATCCAAACTCTTTTAAAACACTTGCCGCAACTAATTCACTAATTTTTCAAAGACACAAAATATGATTTTTCTGCCTTCATTCCTTCAATCGATAGCAAAAAACCAAAGCTTGAAACTTGAAACCCAATATACCGACTTATATACAGCCTTATATACAGACTGAAAGGAGGGATTTGTCTCCGAGCCATCACAAACGCCAACCCAAACCATCCCCAGAAACCATCCCCTGAATCGCAGCTTAAACAAATAATATTTACAAACACCTTGATTCAGACCTCTACCACCAACAGCCAAAAACCAAACCCACGAATCGGAAAATCCACCATGGTCGCCTGGGCTTGAAGCACAAAATACAAGTGGCAAGATAGATAATAGAAACAGTCGACCAAGCCATCTATCCATCCTCTCAAGTAACTCACCGGGAATTCGAGTCGAAATAGGGCCCGAAACTACTGCCAATAGCCGCCGCTTCCAGACATGCCGCCGCCGCCGCCGTGGATGAGTCAGGGCGGAGATGTGGCCGACCGATTTGAAACAGGGACGGGGCCCTTTCGGATCCGGAGAAGTTGCCGCTGTCGGAGCCCCAATTGCCACCGCCTCGTCTGCCAAACGGAGCTGCGCTTGCGCCGCATCTCAGTCGCCGAAGCCGCCGACATTATGAACCAGCCAAGCCGCCTCGCCTGCCCCACCGCTGCGGGTTGTTGTCAGGTACCAGCTGTTTGATGCCGCTGATTTCCAGATGCCGGGCCGTCGATGAGTCGGGAAGGAGTCGAAGGATTTCTAAAATTAGGAAATCGAGGAAGAAAAGGGGAGAAATGGGACTGAAGCCATTTAAGGGCTAAGTTTCCTCCTTTTATGCCCAACAACTTTTATCCTTGTTCAATTGACCCCCAAGACTGGTGATCCTATTCGATTGAGTCCCCAACTTACCCAAACTCTAAATTCAGCCCCCAGAGTTATAAGAAACTTCATTTCAGCCTACAGACATTTCATGTTATCTCCTTTCCACCCTCCAACTTCACGAGCTTTACAAAAACAACCCATTTGACTTTACTTCAAGGTTTGACCGATAATTATTTCAATTATTCATATTTTAAGTTTAAAAGTCCTATTTCATATAATAAGTTAACTTATATTTTCATGTAGGCTCATTGATTTTGAGACTTATGATTTGCAAACACGATCATCCGCATATTTCAAAGATCACAAGCGTCAGTCTAAAAGTGGGGATATTTAACTCAAAATCTTTTTAAATTCAAGTTCATATTAATTGCTCGATATGTTATAGTTTATGGTGATTACATGACAATTATACAATTATGGCATTCGGGCAAATGACTATGTATATATAGAGTCGCGCGACAGCATAGAACAATTATTGGCCAGGGGCCGTAAATCGGTCCGGGGTCTACGGATCCTTGGGATTGTCCCACCGTACTGCACAGAACAATTATTATCCATGTTTTACTATGATACTATGTTATATTGAGAAATTAATTATGAACGGTATCTCCACTGAGTCGTTGTGTACTCATTCCTTTTCATCAAATGTTTTTTAGGTTAAGTGAAGTCGACCAAAAGCGTGGTGGTGCGACGATAATAAAAAGATAATTTAAAGTTTATATATTTCTATTTTCAAAACTTGATCAAATAGTCGTGTTTTTAGATGATTTTATTCAAGCTCTATTTACAAAATGTCATATTATCATCATCATCATCATCATTATTCTTATTATTACTATTCTTATTATTATTATTATTATTATTATTATTATTATTATTATTATTTGTTTCAAATGATATTATATGTATTTATTTTCTTTAAAGAGATACGTGGTATTATTTCATACAAATTATTTGTCATAATTTATTTATCTTATAATTTATTCAAAGGTGTTATTTAAAGTAACGTCCCTCATATTACTTTTATTAAAATATAATTCCTTCCGCTTGTGTTTTCAAAATGAAAAACTGGGGTTGCCTTCTCTTGTTTGTCAGAAGATGAAGCTGCAAATTTGTAATTATTGTCAATAAGTTGCTTGGCTGGCAAAATAGCTGACCTAGTTCCTTCAACCATATCCTTCTGAGGCAAAAATACTTGAGCAAGAATCGCATCACAACGGGCTGGGCTTGACCGAGAGTTTAACTTTATCTAACAATTCTTCTTCAATTTCAACAATGTCGCCTTCGACGGTACCAACGAGACCCAAATTCTCTCATTTTGCAACGGTATATGTGAGGTGTGCAAATTTTGTCCTGGAATAGCCTGTGCAAGTTTGACAGTTGGTTCAAGCATTTTGTCGAGCACGTTATGTTCATCCGCTGACTTGCTCGAATTAGGATTGCTGGGCATTTCTTTGCCCGACTCCGATGAGTCTTTATCATCCTCAGCCATTCCAACAACATCAACGCAATCACCAACAACAATATCCATGGTGGAAAATTTATTTTCTAGTTTGTGTGAATCACCTCAACTGATTACAGGAAACACAAAGGGTTCTCGTTACACAAAATTGTAAAATTCATATTTACCTTCTTTGCCCGACTCATCCTTAACCTTCTCAGAACGCACAATCGAGACCCCTTCGAGCATATCGACCTTCCTAACCTTCTTCTCGTCAAGGAAATTACGGATCTCAATAGCAGTGCCGTTATTCGTAATGGAGGCGTTGATCGGAAAATGGGCATAGACAAAGCTCATCTTGTAACGATAACCCTTAGTAACGCCGTTTTAATCAGATTCGACACGTGGATGAGCGCGGTGCGAATGGCGGCGGTCGTTTTCCGGCTACCGAACCAGGACTCGGTCTTCAATTTCTTACTTCCGGTGGCTTCATCGGTGATCAGCTGAAAACCGAGGTTTAAATGCTTGAAATTGCGAGAGAGTTTACCCCTCGGACCTTCGACTTCGATCACCTTGGCTTTCACCTTGATCTTAACCCCGACAGGGATATCCATGGTGTCTGATGAGATAATCTTCTTCATTTTTACTCTGTTTTTTTTCTCTCTCTCAAGCAGACGGTGGGTATCGAAGGTCACTTTTTTTTTAGGATTAATTATTTTATTTTTTTTTAAGGATTAATTAGGTTTTATGATATTGTGTTTTATGATTAGTTAGGGTTTCTTTAAAATATATTTATAATTTAAAGGATTTTTTGTGATTAATGAACTTTTGGGGTATTCTGTAATAAATTAAAAATATTTGTTCATTTATTAAACATACAAAAGGCATTATAGAGAATAACAAGTTATTATAGATATTTAAATGAATAAATATAAATTTATTTATGACACGTGTTATTTATTAAATGTGTACCTGTCGACAGAAAAGTACAATAGGTACCTGTACATAGACGTATTAATCCGGTTAATAACCGGCGGTTAATTTAACCGGTTTTGGGTTAACCGTAACCTAACCGGCTGAGAACCGGTTAAGGTTACGGTTAAACCGGTTAACCGAACCGGCCGGTTAACCGGAAAACCGACGGTTAACCGCCGGTTTTTAATTTTTTTTCTTGTAAATTAAATTTAGAAATTTAAATAAAAGATTGAATAATTGAAACTTAAATGGATTTAGAATGAGATAAATAAAATTTGAATTTTTGAAGTAAAAAGTTTTTATTTATTTTGATTTTTTTTTTTTAAAGACTTGATTTTAATTCTAATATTTACAAACAACCAAATTAACAAGATGATGGCATTTATTTCAAAATAACACAACAAATTCACATTACAAATTAAATTATAAGATTTTTTTGAAGTAAAAAGTTTTTTATTTTTTTTAAAAGGACTTGATTTAAATTCTAATATTAGAAATTAAAATTAATTTTTAATATTAGAATTAAATTGCCTACGTATCCTCGAAAAGGAATCAAAGTTCACGTAGTTCGATTTTTTTTTTTGAAAAAATAAGTTAAAAGAAAAGGACTTGAATTTAATTCTAATCTTATAAATTAAAATTAATTTTAACTTTTAATATTAAAATTAAATTGCCTACGTATTCTCGAAAAGGAATCAAAGTTCACGTAGTTTTTTTACTTACCTCATTTACCTACTTACATATTCGTCGTTGTCGTTGCTTCCCGAAGTGGTATCGTAATAGTCGCTCTCTTCACCTTCATCCAATTGTATTTCTTGTTCTCGTGTTTCGACTTTCACCCAATCGTTTATAAACATTTGATTTTAAAGACTTTGGATGTTAAGGTAGACCGACGCTAATCTAACATATAGCCTCCCATGCTGAAGGCCTGTTCAACAGAAACTGTCGAAACAGGAACAACAAGGACCTCCTTGACAATCCTAGAGAGTGTGGGAAAAATACTGGACACTTTCGACCAAAACTGCACAGGATCGTTAGTAATACCATCGGAATTTTTTGTAACCGAACACGGTTCAAAAGCCCCTAAATAACTATCTAATTCCATTGACCGACTAGCACTAGCCCTTTGCTGTTTTCGTTTAGTATCTTCAAGCAATCTCATATATGGGGCTAGAGCTCCTTGAGGGTCGTTGAGTCTTGTATTAGAAGTGACGGGGGAAGGGGACACATTAATATCATCACTAGAAGATTCATTGTAATTTTTAAAAAGTTGAACTAATGATTGTTGTGTTTGGTGAGCAACACTAATAGGGCTAGGAATTGGAAGTTCACAAGCATCTAAAAAAGGTTTTAATGCATCATAATAAATTTTAAGTAAGTTTTGACACCCTCCATCCGATAATCTAGGTTTAAAATTTTTGCAATCAAAAAAATTTCGGGAATGTAATGAAAATATTTGACCCATTTACTCAACATAGTATCAATACATTCACCTAATTCAGAGTTATGGTATAAAGCACTACTAATTAAGTACTATTTGAATACAATGATCAACAAATATTGAGTAGGTAGGATAATAAACAACGGATAAAGCCACGGTGGCATCGTTAAAAGTTTTTAAAAGAGACATCATATTATAGCAATCATCCCACATATACGAAAACAAAGCGATATCGACATCTTCATTATTAAAAAATGCACACAAAGGATCTCTATATTCAAAAGTATCATTAAGTAATTTATAAGTAGAGTTCCAACGATTTGGCACATCACTTAATTTTTTTTTTGGATGCAATTGATTGGCCTTGCAAAATCTTCACCATTTTTTTGAAGCGAATCATAGGAACGTAGATGATATATAACACTCTTAATCGGTTGAATTTTAGATTTAAAAAGAGTTAAACCATACTGAACACATAAATTCAAAATATGACAAATGCATCTAACATTAAAATTTTCCGCCAATAGCGGGCTGACAAGAAGCTTTTAACAAATCTAAACTAGCTGTATTAGCAGCAGCATTATCAAATGAAATTGAAAAATTTTGTTAGTTAAATGATACTCGAACAAAACAGTGGAGATTTTTTTCGAAATATTCGCCGCCGTATATTGACTATCAAACTTTCTATATGCAATTAAACATTTTTGTAAAGTCCAAAAATTATCAATCCAATGACAAGTAATTCCCATATAGTTATGATTTTTAAAAGAATCCGTCTAAATATCCAAACATATAGAGACACTATAAGCCAAATTATCAAATATTGAAATCAAATTCAATTTATACTCACCGGCCATATTTTCAATACCGCGAGTCAATTTATTTCGTGAAATCCTAGTGCTAGATGGATTAAATGCACCCCTAGTATAATCTTCATAATGACTACTATGCGCATGATTAAAAGGAAGACTCAAAACGAAAACAAATTTTGCAAGAAACTTTCTGTGATTACTTTCGGTATATTGAAATAAACTAGAAGAACTCGTATTTTGGCCACCGGTCCCGACGTCGGCGGTAGATGAAGATGAGAAGTTTAGTTGTGTTTGAGAACTACCGGCGCCGTATTTGTCGGGATGCTTCTTCTCCATTTGGTATTTGAGCGAACCGTAGCCTCTATTATTTTTAGAACCGAAGGCGTAATGAGACGAGCAATAATTGCATTGCGATCGAGGTTCGCTGTTGATCGTCTTTTTTGTGAAATGCAATCGGAAGATGGGGGAAACAAATTCCCTCGGTTTTGATTGAGGCGGTGGCATATCATCCGCTCCCTCCTCATCTTCATCCAAATTGACGGCGGTCGGCGCTTCTTCTTCATCGGAGATAGGTAATTCCTCTTCAAAATTAGTTTGTTGCGAGTCGAAGTTGATTTAATTATATAGGTTCTCAACTTCTTCCGTCGTCGTCTCATCGAAAACATAATCTCCGACAACGGCCGAAGATTCTCGTCGAGATCCTCGACCTTGACGAGAAGATGTTGGAGTGTTGGTATTGACATTACGGGAAGAGCTTGCCATAGTGATATTATAAAAGAAAATTAAGTAAAATGAGATTAGGAAGGAAGAATAAGAATATTATTGATAATATTATTTATTGTACAAATTAGAAACTTGACTTTAAGCTTGAAAATATAAGAGAGAAGAAAAATAGTATAGATGAATTGGTGTGTTGGAGAGTGTGGTGTTTATAGGTGTAAAAATCTGAAAAAAAAAAAAAAATAGCCGTTGTAACCAGCGGTTAAACCGGTTAACTACGGGTCCACGGTTATCCGCCCAACGGCTATTTTTATTTGAATGTGAGCCGTTGATCTTCAACGGGTATCTCAGCCGTTGATTATCAACGACTATCAACCGCGGTGGTTAAACCGTCGACGATTTTTTTTTTTAAATCGGTTAACCGCAACGATTAAGGTTAAACAGTTTGGTTAACCGTAACCTAACTGACGGCGACCGGTTGACGGTTACGACTTTAATCGTGACTGCCGGTCAACGGTTAACCGGAACCGATCAATCGGTTATTAATCGACAGTTAACCGGTTAACCGAAACCGATTCAACACCCCTACATGTGCGTAGAAATCTCAAATTTAAGTTGAATTGAAATCCATTCTCACATCTAAAAAAAAAACAAATCTCAAATTTAATTTATTAAATTAACAAATTGATTTTTGTAAATATATTCGAGTGAGAACCAAGACTTAAGACCTAAGTAATGAGATCTTTTACGAGTTAGTTACCACTTAACCTAACCAGCGAATTTAATTTATTTTCTAGTCATGTCTTATTTGTTAGAATTAATTATTATAACTACTTCTAAAGATTCATTATAGAATTGCAAAAAGTTATTTACTTATTTAATAAAATATAGTACTTATAACCTAAAAATTATAACCATTAATATATTACATGGACCTAACAGTACACATCACACCATACCTATTGTGGTTTTTGTCCAAAAGAAATATATTCTCAAGGAGTTATTATAAAGTACTAAATATGTTATGTTATTTAGCAAACAAGTAAAAGAAAGAGAGAAAAAAAGCAGGTAAAAGAAAAAAACAAAAACAAAAACAAAAAAGGGTACGTCAATAAATTAGTGGTATTAATTAAATATTATTATCGGTGCTACACAACAACCTGTGTAAAGCGAACAAAACAATCTGCGAGTTTTATCGATTAGATCGGACCACTGTGATGATGAATCTTCAAAAAAATGCCGATTTTGTGTTCTTTCTCTCGCCCTAGAATTCTGCAATTCTTAGCTTGATTCGATTTTGATATAATTATTTTTTTTTGGGAAATTTGGGATTCCGATTCGTGGAATTGAATGGAGCCTCGTGTTGGGAATAAGTTTCGGTTGGGTCGGAAAATTGGGAGTGGCTCCTTTGGCGAGATCTATTTAGGTATGTTATTTTTACATATAATTTTTGTTGAATTTATTCTTTTGTGTTTATTGGCTGCGCAATTCACAATTGTTTTTGAGTTTTTTTTTCCAGGCACTAATATTCAGACGAACGAGGAGGTTGCTATTAAGCTTGTAAGTGATTGAAAGTTCTTTTCTTCTCCGAGGGGTTTCTCGATGATTTTAATTGGTCTCTTTTATTTTTTCTACTTCTTGAATTTGCTGTTATTTTTACATATTTATTGTTATTGATTTTTGCTGAATGAAAATTTGCCTTTTAATTATAATGAAAAACAAATTAAGAATTTGATTATGAATTATTGTTATTGTATAATTTTTTGTACTTCCACAAATTTTTCCAGAAGCACTTCTTATACATGTTTGCTGCAGTTAGATTTTTTTTCCAAGTTTTTTTTGGTTATGTACTTTGTTTGTATAATTCTTTAAGTAATGTGTTTTTACACTTGTTACTTTTCACTTATGTCCTTTAAAATTGCTAATTGCTCTCTTTTCTAAAAACACTATTGGATTTGATCAGGAAAATGTGAAGACAAAACACCCCCAATTGCTGTACGAGTCAAAGCTGTACAAATTACTTCAAGGAGGAAGTAATAATCTCTTCTCTTTTGTTTCTCTTTTTGCATTTCTTAAAATTATTTTTATCTGTGATCTCACTGTTCGATAATTCTTGATTTTGGTAGCTGGAATTCCGAATGTTAGATGGTTTGGTGTTGAAGGAGACTATAATGTCCTTGTGATGGATTTGTTGGGACCCAGTCTTGAAGATTTGTTTAACTTCTGTAGTCGTAAGCTGTCTCTGAAAACCGTTCTCATGCTTGCTGATCAGATGGTATGCGAATTTATTTGTTACGTTGAATTAAATTTTATGGCGATTTCATGTTTCAATACATCTTTGGTAATTATTATTATTATTATTATTATTGATTTTCTCTACAGATCAATCGGGTTGAGTTTATCCACTCTAAATCTTTCCTGCATCGAGATATCAAGCCTGACAATTTTCTCATGGGTTTGGCGAGGCGTGCAAATCAGGTGTCATTTTCTTTGTTTTCGATGTTTGCCGAAATTTATTACGGCTGTTTATTTTTGTATTTTAGCAGTCTGTAACTCTTAGAGTTTGTCTGTAGGTTTATGCCATTGATTTTGGACTTGCCAAGAAATATAGAGACTCCTCAACGCATCAACATATTCCATATAGGTAAGGTGCCTTCAGTATAGATATATGGGATAATTACAAAAGATACCACTGAGATTTGAAGTACTTACAAATAAACCCAGTAATCTTTAAAAATTACAAAAACTACTATTGAGGTTTGGTTCCGTTTACATTTTGGCTCGTTAGTTGACCTTACATAATTTTTTATCGTCATAAATTATTCTACAATTACATCCATCAACTTTTCAAATATTACAAATAGCCACAGCTTTCCGTCTGCCTATCCTCAATATTTAGATAACTTGTGGGATATAAATTAAAAATTCTAGACGAAATGTTGGGGCTATTTTGTAATACTTGAAAAAGTTTTGAGGAATTTAATTGTTAACAAATTTGACAACACCTGGAATTTCCAATAGTGGAAACCGCTAGTGCAAAATGCAAGGCAAAAGTTCAAGGGTGTTTTTTGTAATTTTTAAAGTTAGTTGGATCATTTAGTAATTTGACCAAACCTAGATACATATATTCAGAACTTTGATCTGAAGTATTTATTTGGGCTTTCTTGTGCTGTTTAATGCCAGAGAAAATAAGAATTTGACTGGAACAGCCAGATATGCAAGCATGAATACACATCTTGGCATTGGTATGCATTTCTTATGCTATATATATTTCTTACCCTTTTGCCCTTTGAGATTCTAACAGATTATTTGTTGCTTTCATGTTTGTTTCTATTTTAATGCCTAGAACAAAGCCGCAGGGATGACCTAGAATCACTTGGATATGTTCTCATGTACTTTTTAAGAGGAAGGTTTGTGCACCACAATATTTTCTCGTTATTTTGCTATTCATTTTTGTTCTTGTGATATATCTCTACTCATCTCTCCCAAATATGCAGCCTTCCCTGGCAGGGACTGAAAGCTGGTAACAAGAAACAGAAATACGAGAAAATTAGCGAGAAAAAAGTTTCGACTTCAATAGAGGTAATTGATTTTTTTACGCTGCTTTTGGATTACAGTATATATTTCCTGTTGTGCTAGACTAACTCTGAAATTGAATCTTTTTTAACAGGCTTTATGTCGAAGCTACCCCACTGAGTTTGCTTCTTACTTCCACTATTGCCGTTCACTTAGATTCGATGATAAACCAGATTATGCTTATCTGAAGAGAATTTTTCGCGACCTTTTTATTCGTGAAGGTTTTTTTTTTGGACATCTACCTTACCTTTCCATGGTTTTCTGTTTTTTAAGGGTTAATTACAAAATTACCCATAATTTTTTTTTAATTTAAAAAAAATATAAAAAAATCTAACTTTGAAATTTATATATAGCTCCAACTTTTTGTTTTTCATTTGTAATACTTGAAAAATAGAGCGCTGTAAATGTAAAATGTAACATGAAATCTGGGGTTATTTGTAAAGAGAAGTCAAGGGATGTGATTGTAAAAATATTTGACGATGCAGCAATTTTTGTTAGCTCCACTAACAACCGGAGCAAATTGTTAGACAGATGTGACCTCAAGGGTGTTTACTGTAATATTCAAAGTTCGTTTTTTAAAAATTTGGCTAAACCTCGAGGGTAGTTTTGTACTTTATATATAAAGGTGTCATCCTATTATCCTCAATTCAAGTTGGCTTACACGTCCTCTCTACCTCGACAGGTTTTCAATTTGACTACGTATTTGATTGGACTATTTTGAAATATCAGCAGTCACAGCTTGCCAATCCTCCATCTCGTGCCCTCGTAAGTAATTTGAATATTTAGGCTTTACCTGCTCTATCCCTCACAATTCGAATTGATACCTAATGTTTTATTTTTTGGGACACAGGGTACTGCTGCCGGAACAAGTTCTGGGATGCCACATGCTAATAATATCGACAGACTATCAGGTATTTTTTGTGCATTTATTCGAGTCACTTCATAGTGGGTTGCAGTCTTTACTTGCATACTCATGCTGCTGCTAAATGTATACCCCTGAGGTTTGGAGTATTTACAAAATCCCTCAGCTTGATTTGAAAATTACGAAAACCTCCCTTGTGTTTAGTTTCGTATGCTGATGTCATCAAATATTTTACTTTGCACCTTCAAGCTTTTCAAAATATTACAAATAACCCTAACTTTTCTTGTGGCTATTTGTTATCTTAAATGTAAAATGCAAGAATGTCGGGGTTAATTTGTAATAACTAGAAAAGTTTAGGGATGTAATTATAAAAATATTTGATGACATCAGCAATTTTCTTTAGCTCTAGGGCAATGACAGGTGAAAAATATAAAAGGGGGTGTCTTTATTATTATTATTATTATTTAATTTTTTTTGAAATTTTATATTTTGATTTGGCCAAAACAGCAAGGGTAGTTTTTGTAATTATTCTTTTAATTCAAAATAAGCTACCTTTTGCCGAGCCAGGTGATTTCTGTTGGCGCTTTTGGTCTTGTCAACTTGCTATCATTTAGAACCTAAGGAGATTTAAAGGGTTTTCTGCATAAACTGTTATGCAGGTGGTGATGATAGTAAGGCTCTGGCTTGGTCTGCAAATGCAACTCGTAGCAGAAACTTCTTGAATTCAGGAAACGTGTCAAGACAAAAAGCCCCCGCTGCAAATGATGCTGCTTCTAAAGATGTAAGGCTACCACCCTATCTCTCTCACCCCCAAAGAGTATGAATTGTTTTGTTTTATTTTTTCCAATGAGGAAGAGAGAAGAATGAAATTCCCTTCCTCAAAATCTTCTCATAATATAAAAGAAAGTGCAGTTTCTTTTATAGAAAGATATATTTTTTAGTGTTTGCCAATGCCAGATCTTACTTTTGATTCAGCTTCATTGAATCAGAATATAAAGGGGTGCTTTATATTTGTAATTTTGCTTACCTTTTCAAACAAATAAACTTTTATGATTCATTCACCCAACATCTAAACTAATTCAACTTTCAGCTTCCATTTACAAACACTACCATTTTTTATTTTTATTTTTAAATCTCAATTACTTTTAGCATCTGTTACCATAAATCACCCCTAAAATCAGAAGTTTCTGCAAACGCTACTTTTTCTTGGAGAAAATTTCACGAAATACTTTTTTAAAAAAAGAAGACATTAATACGAAGTCTGGACATTGTTTTATGCTGTTTTGGACATTTTTTTACGCCTGTCTTCGTTGTTTACATATTTGCATTTGTATTTGTTTCTACTTCGTTTCTGCGTTGTTTCAATGAATTATGAAACAAGAGCTTATTTTGCGGAACAGAATTAATTTTGTTAAAAAAGAAAAAAAAAATCATGCTAGTGTATTTTGTGATGTATGGTTAAAAATGTCATTTTCTTAAAAGAAAAAAGTGGGTATTTTTGTCTTTTTCTCAATTTCTTCCAACTACATTATATAATCTTCAATTTATCGGTTTATGCAGTTATCAAGTTCTAACATTATCCGGCAAATCGGGTCATCAAGGCGGCCTGCTGAAATTCCCCCAAATGATAACGACCCGGCACGGGCCCGTACCACAGACACCCTCAACAGAAACCCTAGCGCCGCGCAAAGAAGTTCGCCGGTCCTATCATCGGATCATAAACGATCGACTTCTACTACTAGAAACCCTTCAAATGTAAGAAATTTCGAATCGACCCTCAAGGGCATGGAGAGCCTAAACTTTGGCAATGACGAGAGGCTACACTATTAGTCGGACAATGTTATCTCGCCTATTTTGCCTATGTAAATATCGGTAAGCTTAAGCTGCTCAAGGAAATTGAAACCGCTGCACGTTGGGAAGAGATTTTTATATATATAAGAAAAAAACTTGAGACGACGAAGGTGAGATTTATTTTATTTTGCTGTGTATGAGCCGTTTACGAGACTTGGGTAATAGTACCACTTCGGATTATGCCGTTTATATATACATATATATATCGACCTTAACTATCTGTGTTGTACTACCCATTCCTTTAGATTTGCCGATACATTGGCTTGTTACGATTTTTTTTTTTAAATCTCGACTGCTTTCAATTTAATGTCAAATAAGTTCGTATTCGCCTTTTTTTTTTTTGCTGCATTCTAGCTTAAATGTTGTATATGTATATTTCATTTGGTGGTTTACTCGATCATTTGCATATGGCATTCTTATGGTGTATTGAAAACATTGAGATTTTGTTTTAAAAAGTAGTACGTAGGTTTAGGTTTGTGCACAGCATGATAAGGAATGGAACTAAATGACCATATTACCCTTCTTGATGTTCCTCCTACTCCACCCTCCCCAAAACCAATAGTTGTGTCTATTTCCTACTTGTCTTTCTGAACTGTATGGTTCTAGGATAAAATAGTGAAATTGTAAAACATTAACTATTGTGAAATGGAGGTAATAAATAAAAATACAATCTTCGGGTGCACGCTATTAAGTAAACCCTAGGCGCGAATATGCCCGGGCGATCTCGGTGTGGTGTGATGGGGTCGATTGAGAAACGATCGAATTCGTAATTAGAGACTATGTATTCACCTACTCGACCAACTTGATTAGGATGTCAATTTTGTAGCCCTAAGTTATATATAAATTATTTTCCTGGTTTTTCTTTATCTGGTATTTTGTTGGTACTCATAACAAACTTTATCTTTGATTTGAATAGTACAAGTGTACAACCATGTTGTAGTTGTTATGACTTATGAGAGCCAATGAATGAGTCAAAGAAATCAATTTGAAAGGGTTTTCGGTTGCACATGATTTCTCATGCGTACCAAACATCTCATCCCATGAGTCAAATTGTGACTAAATTAATTTCACATGTAAATAATAAATATAATAATGTAATACTAGTACTGGAAATGGTCCCATGTGCCAGAATTCATTATTATCGGCACAAACTTTTAAGATCATCTGCTGTAAGAGGTAAAAGAAAAATATTATGTCTGCAAAAAAGTGAAGGAAAAAAATAAAATAAATAATCATGTTGGCATAAACTACAAATATTGATAAGAGGTTAAATTGCAATTTTAGTCATGTACCTAATAGGTTTGGCTGTTTTGAGTCTTATTTTGATGTGACAATTTTGATTTTGGACAATTTTGCCCTTTTGTTAAGATAGACATTTTTGTTCTGCAACTTTTATATGCATTTTTTTTTGAATAAATAAAATAATGAAACAACAACTTGAGATCAAAAATGGAGCTTATTCAGTTTTGCAGTTAAGCCAATTATAAATGCCAACTCCAAGTCCCAAAGTGTGTATGTAAAGCCAACATCTATTATCAGACTTACTAATTAGTCATGATTAATTTGTCTTTCTTCCTCTTGAAGCAGGGGAAATATGATCAATCTTGGAAGAGGAAACTAATTCAGAGAAATAATTTCCAAAAAAACATGGAACTTATTTCCCTAATTATAAAAAAAACTCAGCTATTTCAAAAGAACATGAATACTCCTTGAAGTGTTTCAAATGACCAAAAAATCTGGGCATTCAACACTAATTGTTTTTTGTATTCACATAATAAATACTCCATTCTTGAAGGTTCAATTTGTAAACCAAAAATATATATATCTAATTTAAACATAATGAAACTATTAATTGAAATAAATCAAGTGAAGGAAGAAAAATAAAACTTACTCATTTAATGACAATTAACAAAATCATCAGCATTTCATAATACAATTTTTTTTTCTAAGATCTTAACACGTATAATACTCATCATACACAAAAGACCTCAAACATAAAACACACACACACCCCAGGGACAACAATAATTACTCCATACCCAAAAAAACAAAAATAAAATTAATAAGATTAACCAAAAAAAAAAAATCAAAAAAAAAATCAAAAACAAAATCACCAAAATCCATGAACAACATCCTTCATCCACCTGAAGCTCTTTCTGAAAGTGCTTTTCATTTTGCCCTCCACTGCATAAGCTTTATACCCAGCAACTCTTTTTTTCCTCTGTAATTCAGGGTCCATATTGAAATCCCAATTCTTTGTAGAAGCTGATCCTCTAATTTTGCTCTTATTATTATTTGACCCCTTCTTGATTTTCATCTCCTTGAAGTTGTCACTTGTGTAATCAAAAGTTTTAGTATAAGTTGAAGTGCTGTAGCTTCTCAGATCACTCATGCTGCTTGGATACAATTCTGGATTTTCTCTGCTTGACTTGGATCTTGTAAATTTCTCCATTTTTCTGATTCTTGGGATTTTTTATTTAATTTAATTTATTTTTTTTGTGAGTGATTTAATTTGGAGGTGTAAAGCTTTCAGCTTTTTTGCTATTCTTTTTCCTCTCCCTCTCTTTAATGGAGAGCTTATGAGTAGGGCTTTTTATTGATCAAAGTTTTTATTTTATTTATTTATTATATATATAATAATATTATTATTTACTTGATTATTTATTTACGTAGTAACTTCTCACCCTCCAACAACTCTAAAAATTAAATAATAAAAATATTCCTAAGCCAGTGGTCAAACCGTGTAATGGAGTAGGGTGAGGACTTGACGGTTTGATGCTAACCTGATCCGTATACTACGTGATTTATTATGTCACGTTCGAAGGTTTATCTAATTTGTATTTAATAATAGAGGTTGTTTTTAATTATAATAACAATGATATACTAATGATTGATTAATCAATTTATTTATATTTCCCAGACTCAGAATAGGTAGTTTTGTTTACATTATATATATATATAAATATCAAACTTTTGGTAATATGAAAATTATTATTATAAATTAGTGTTTTTTTTAGATAGAACATGATAAATTAATTAAAATTTAAAACCAATAAAGACTGAACTTTTGTATTTTATGCTTTGAATCAATTATTTCAGTAAGAATTTTCCTAGTATACCTTTTCTCATTTTTCTTCTTAGCATGCTGTTACGTGAGGCAAGTGCTGTGCGCCACGTGTCCATGCTTGACCGTTGAGAATTCAATTTAAAACCCATGAACTTTGCCATGTGATGCATATAATGTCATTGCCTTTCTTTTCTTTCAGTAGTATATAAATGTTGGGGCATGTTACATTGCCATGAAATTATAAATTAACATACTATATATCAATATTTTTACAATTGAACACCCTGTAGGAAAATATAGACCTTTTAATTTAGAGATATTGAACCAACAAAACTTGGTAGAAATTGAGATTTGAAGTTGGCAATTATTTGAAATGATAAATAAATCTCTTTGTATGATTATAATTTATTTTTTATATAGATTGGTCCCAAATCCTTTATATATATATATAGTATATAATATGACAATGATGAGAAACCAGCTATGAGTTTGTTAAAGTGGTAGCATGCAGTCTGGATCATTGACTAAATCTAACTTGCAGAAATAATTGACTGCATTTATTTTTCTTCTCTTCACTTTTACAAAATAATCAAAATTTTAAAAAAAATTATATTTCATTCTATTATGATATTTATACTATGAAAAAATTAATGTTATTTTCTATATTAACATGAAGAATTAATATAATTTTATTAATTTACCAATCATATTAATAATAAATATTTCAACCTTTTAAAACAAAAATACATTATAATTATTTCATATTTATAATTATAATAATTAATCATCATTATATGCACGGAATAATTGACCTCTAGAATGAGAAGCGAGGAGTAGTATTTATTATTAAATATATTAAATCTGTTCACGGAAATACATCTTTATATCAAGAAAACCAAAAGTGAAAAGTGTCACGAAAAGGACTCAACTCTATAAATGAGATCTTAGAATTAATCCTCTAATAATATTGTGAACCCACACCAATATTTATATCATTGATTTATTTCACTAGTTATTTTTTAAAATAATCTAATAATTATAACTAAGTTAAAAATAATATAATTATACTATCATCAGAGAGAGTATACCATAGACACATGTGCACTTATAAGGTGCATCCTATAATTTAATTATCAATCGCATACAACTAGTATATATCATCACATATAACTGATACATATCATCACATATAACTGATAAATATCATCACAAGTAATTGAAATTCTAAATCTAAAATTTAAAATCCTAACATATAACTGGTACATATCATCACAAGTAATTGAAATTCTAAATCTAAAATTTAAAATCCTAAAATTAAAAAAATAAACCTAAAACAAAAAATCAAACCCTAAAAATGGAAAATTAATCCCTAAAATAAAAAATTAAACCCTAAAATTGAATACTAAACTCTAAATCCTATCATATATCATCACATATAACTGACACATATCATCACATATAATTGATACATATCATTACATATAACTGGCAGAATGATAGATTTTTGCCGGAAACCTAAAATGGAAAATTAAATTAAAAAAAAAAACTAAACCTTAAAATTAAATATTAAACACTAAAAATGAAAAACTAAACCCTAAAATGTAAAAGTAAACTCTAAACTCTAAATTTTTGACACATATCACGTATAATTACCATATATCATCATGTATAACTGTCATATATCATCACGTATAACTATCATATATCATCACGTAAAACAAGGTGCACGTAGCAAGGTGCACCCAATAAATTGATCACGTATAATAACCATATATCATCACGTATAACAAGGTGCACCCAATAAATTGCCCTACCTCCGTAGAATGTCCCTATATTTTATACGACATAATCATAATAGTCTAAATTTACAACCTATATAGTAAATTTCTTTTTTAATTTTAATTTTATTGATTTTAACGTGTTTGCAAACGACATGGTATATGGTGCACTCGAATACACCCGATTTTTTGAAACATGTATAGGGTCACACTACTGCAGAAAGGGGTTTTCACGGCGGTTCTGGAAAAACCGATGTTAAATATGTTTTAACGGCGATTTTTCACAAAACCGACGTTAAATCCAGAATTTAACGGCGGTTTTGTTTAAACCACCGTGGAACCTTACATTCTACGGCGGTTGTCAAAAAACCGCCGTTAAGTAATTACAAATTAACATCGGTTCTTAAGAAACCACCGTGAATTATCAGTTATTTAAGGCGGTTCCATAAAAAACGCCGTTAATTAGTTCATACCTTAAATTAGTCGCTGAATTTAACGTCGGTCTATAAGAACCGCCGTAAAAAATTAAACATTCTACGGCGTTTTTGTAGAACAGCTGTTAAACCCCACTTTTCATGGCGGTTATATTAGAACCACCGTAGAAAGTGGATATAATTGTATTAAGTCCAGCGGATCTAACGGTCTTATGTGTAGACTAATTCTAATCTAACGGTACAGAACATGGACAACGCATCAATCCGCATTTAACAAAAATAACCAATTAGAACAGCCCATTTGTAAAGTATGCATCTCCATCCTTCGTTTTTCTTCCCCAATTTCAGAATTGGCGAACACAAACTTCTCCTTCCCTCAGATCCTCTCATATTTCTTCCCCAACTTTAGAATTGGCCAAACACAAATTTCTCCTCCATCGAATAATCGGCTTGACGATCCAACAGGTAGAAATCGGCGGCAGCGTGCGACTCTCTGGCAACCATAAGCAGCGTGCGACTCTCCGACTCTCCGGTTAGGGTTCCTACGTGCAGCGATAGTGGTGAGTAATAGGAAGCTCGCCGTCGTGGTTTACTCTGCCGTGACTGTAGCACTGGCCATCGCGAATCAGGTGCTTTACAAGCTCGCCCTTGTTCCAATGAAGGAATCCCCCTTCTTTCTGGCTCAGCTCACCACTTTCGGGTATATCTGATATTTTTCATTGTATTTCATTTTTTATTGAGCTATTAATAATTTGGGCTAAAACGAGCTTCCAATAATCAATATTTAACAGAATTTTTGTATTTCTGGAATTATTTAAAATTTGATCGTCTACAGTCTAGTTACCCAATGGGAAATAGTGAATAAGTATGTTCTTTTTAATTGTCGATTACTTATCAAAATCCGTTATTGTTATTTATTATGACACACAAGTATGTGGCTATATATTTCTCTGCCCTTTTCATGAGATACAGAGCTGGCATTGCGACTGATGAGATGCTGGCCATCCCAAAATCACCTTTTATTGTCATTGGTTCGCTAGAGGCTCTTGGAGTTGTTTCTGGGATGTATGTTGGAGGTATGAGAAGTTTATGCTTTCATCATCCATGTCTGGTGGAGAATTTACCTTTTCAGTTTAGAATGTGCTGAAGTAAAAAAGAAATTCCAAATATTGCACCCCAACGATGAATTAGGGTTCCCACATGTGAGATATTGCCTGTATAGGTCCTTTAGGATAGTTATTTCTTCTCGTTTAGCCTATTTTTCAATTTTGAGTTACTTAATCTTGTCTTGTGACATCAAATTGGTGTTATTCCCCATATGTTTAACCTCTTTATGGTAGTATATTAGTTATTTTGAATTTAGGCGATTTTAAGTTTCTATATGTGAGTTATATCTGTATATGAAAGTTATTTCTTCTCGTTTAGTTTAATTCTTCAATTTACGGGGGTAAACTGGAGACAGTTAGCATTTGTTAGTTGCCTTTGCTTGTTTTGTGCTATCAAAATGCTGACCCTTCTCTGTTTTCGACATTATATGTGAGCATTTTTTAATTCTCTTATTTGAAACACCTCAAATTCGACGTTCTTTTCTTGTATTCTTGTAAAGTTTCTCTGTTTTCGCACTCTTATCTTGGATTTGAATATTTGATTGAGACTGTACAAGAAGTAGCACATACAATATCAACGCGAAATGGGAACCTGTTATCAATAAAATAAAAACTTATTTCTTGGAACTAATTAGTTGAGCAATTAAGGAAACAATTTGACCTAATTCAGGCTTCTTGTTTGTGAACTAATGCTTGTTTGATTTCTCATACCCCAAGATACTTGATTTAAACCTCTTTCGAGTAATGGATCAGAGTAGGACTATTTGGACTCAGGTTCTTGCCACTAGTGATAATTTTGGTGTTTTTTCAAGGAGCAAATGTATACTCTTTCCCCAGGTAAAAAAAATAATTCTGTTGTATTTGCATTTCTCACGAATTACGAAAAAAATTATCAGACTGAAGAAGTTGAAGTTATGACTTTTTTTTTCCATAAAAGTTGAACTACTATAAATCTTTTCAAATTTCACATGCCTGTAATTCAGAACGATAGGCCTAAATATGAAATGAAATTATTTTGAGTGCTTTTTTTTGTCCTCCCCATTTTCCATTCTTCTCCATGGATGTTGACTTGACTTCCTTTCATTTGTCGTCACAATATAAGTTGTGAATCAATTAACTGGCATTAATTAAACATGTTATGGGGTTTATTACAGATGTTGGATGGCTCGCATACACTCTTACCTGAAGCTGAGTTGAAGAATAGATTCGAACAGGAAGGTTAGATTTTATTATTTTTTATTAAATTTGTTTTTTCAATTTATACTTAATTATGTCATTCCAAGCAATACCTCGTTCATGTGGATTTTTACACACTCCACACTTGTTATATATTTAAATTTATATCTAAGGAGTGACCAATTCTGCTATTATGGTTTCTTATTTTCAAATGGTTAATAACTTATGAACTCTTTTTTTTTTGAAATGTTTTTATATTTGTTATTCTTTTTTTTTTTTCAGAAGACGTGCTCGATATGTTTGGCATCTATGAGACGGGGAGACAGGCAGGCTATATTCACCGCAGAGTGTTTACACTCTTTTCATTTTCAGTGCGTCGCCTCAAATGTAAAGCACGAAAACCAAATTTGCCCAGTCTGCAGAGCCAAGTGGAAAGAAATTCCCATGCAGGGCTCGAACCTTGATTTTCCACTCGGACGAGCCCGGATTTATAAAGGTTCATCCGCTTTTGTCGAGAGATCGAGTACGTAGTGAGCCTTTACTCAAGACAGGCCAAAGCATCAACTCAAGGCCTAAGTTTCGTTTGGTCGATAAATTTTGGAAGAAAAGCGATATGTTGGGAGTCAAGATCATGTCAAATTTCGCAGAGTTCACATCCGTCTTATTATTCGTATCAAGTGTCCGACTCCTTGCACAACTTATTAATGTCGTGTTTTTTAATTGACTCGAAATGACCTAAATATTTTATGAATATGTATCCTATTGACACTTATTCGTTTTAATAGAAAATATGGTTTATTTTTACTGAGAGTATTAGTTTTTTATAATTGTATTTGTGTTTTCATTTCTTATTTTTTTTTAAATTTTTTTAACTACTTTCTGAAAGGTATTTTCGAGAACCGCCGTAAATTGTCTGTTCTGGAAAATAAACTTTTTAGAAGATATTTTTCAATAATCGCAGTAAAAATGCTGCATTCTACGGCGGTTCCAAAACCGCTGTTAATTTCAACTTTTTTACGGCGGTTTTAAAAAATCGCCGTAACAATTTACGGCGGTTCAAAAACCGCCGTTAAAAGCCAAAAAAACCCGCCATAAATACCCTGTTGATATGTTCAAAGAAGAAATATTTGAATATCAATCTTATTCATATCTCTATATGCTATCACACATGAAAGGCATATATAATCACAAACTTTTAGACGAACAAAAATATACATATAACATCGCACAAAACATACATATAATATTGTAAATAACATAGATATTATCACAAATAATAATCGCACAAAACATACATATAGTATGGTAACATATATCATCACAACTAATGAAATAAGGAATCGGGTGCACTTTGAAGGGTGTACCCAAATGCGTCTAATAAATTGCCATCCTAACATTTTTTAGGATAAAAAAGTGTAAATCTCACCTCCCTTTTTTTAATTAATTATTATTATATTGAAGTAAAACTGAAAAATAAGGAGCAAAAGCATACACAAGAGATTAAAAATGAAAAAAACTTCATTAGAGCAATAAGCCAAAATCAAAGATCCAAAGAATTGAACACCTTATCTAAGAAACGGTCAAAATTGCACCATCTAAGGGTTTTCAAAATAAATTGACAACAATTAGAAATCAGAAATTAAATTAATTTATAAGTTAAAATAAAAGTAATAATAACCCTGGAATTGGATCAAAGAAGTTGGGCAACGTTGGACGGCAACTCCTCAATCGTAACGTTATAAAACCTCTGAATATCATGCAACACCTTCTCATCCTCCCTCGTCACGAAATTAATCGAAACACCTTTCCTCCCAAACCGCCCGCTCCGCCCGATCCGGTGCAGATAATTCTCGGGCTGGGCCGGCAAATCATAGTTTATGACAAGCGACACTTGTTGCACGTCGATGCCACGCGCCATCAAATCGGTCGTGATGAGCACGCGCGACGAGCCCGACCGGAACTCCTTCATGATGACGTCCCGCGCGTTTTGGTCCATGTCGCCGTGCGTGGCCGACACAGTGTGGTCCTGGGCCCGCATCTTGTCGGTGAGCCAGTCGACCTTGCGGCGCGTGTTGACGAAGATGACGCTCTGGGTGATGGCTAGGGTTTCGTAGAGGTCGCATAGGGTGTCGAGCTTGTAGTCCTCCTTCTCCACGTTCACGTAGTATTGCTTGATGCCCTCTAGGGTTAGCTCGTCGCGCTTCACGAGGATGCGGACGGGCCGGTTCATGAACTTGCGGGTGATTTCTAGGGCTTCGGGCGGCAGCGTGGCGGAGAATATGCCGACCTGGACTTGGGTCGGGAGGAGTTGGAAGATGTCGTAGATCTACAAACGAACGAACGATCGATCATGACTAAGATGCACTGAATCAAATCTCAGGGGTATTTTTGTAATTTTCAAAAGTCGATCGGAAACCTCAAGGGTTCTTTTCGTAATTATCAAACATTAAAAAAAAAAAAAAAACCGAAAACGTTACCTGATCCTTAAACCCTCTCGAGAGCATCTCATCGGCTTCGTCCAAAACGAACATCTTGATATGATCGGCGCGAAGCGACTGCCTGCGCAGCAAGTCGAGTACGCGGCCTGCGGTGCCGACGGCGGCATGGACCCCTTCGGAAAGAACGCGCTGGTCGTCACGGACGCTGGTCCCGCCCACGCAAGCGTGGACCTTAACGCCGAGGAAATCGCCGAGGGCCCGCATGACCCCACTGATCTGCTGAGCCAGTTCTCTGGTGGGCGCCAAAATCAACGCCTGGCACTGCGGCGGTGTCGACCGGTAATCGAGCTGCTGCAAGATGCCGGAGCAGAAAGTGGCCGTTTTTCCGGTGCCCGACTGGGCCTGTTGAATTACGTCCATGCCCCTGCAGAATGGGACGATGCCACGTTGCTGGATTGCAGAGGGCTTCTCAAAACCTTTATTATCAGACCAAATAAATAAATAACAGATCAAATTATTATAATATCTTTTTTTTTTTTTAACTAATTCACACTAAAAAATTATCAAACAAGTTTAGAAAGCTTAAAGTTCTGTTTACCACCCTTAGAAACCGTCACCATTCAAAACAAAACAAGACAAACAAAAATAATTGTGCAATTTGTAGTTTTGAAAGATAAGTGGGGTGTTTTAATAATAGACAAAAGCTCGAGGGTATTTTTGAAAAATAAAATAAAGGAGCATACCATAAGCGTAAAGGCCTCTAAGAAGGTTTTCTTGGAGATCCATAGCATCAAAAGTTTCATGAACTTCATCATAAGTTCTGAAAAATTCTTGCCCGTTGGCTTCAAGCCTGAAACACAAAGATCGAATGAGCTAAAATAAACTCTAATTACTGCAATTATTGGTATTTTGAATTAAAATTTTGGGAAATTAAAGATTAATTATAGTGGAAACTTACAAATCATTCATTCTCGAGTCATATTGATTCCCATCAAATTGTGATCCTCCTGGTGCTGAAGTACTTGCCATAACTGCAGGGTTTTTTTTTTTTGTTTTTTTTTGCTTGGCAAAATCAGTAAATTTAGTTTGGACAAACTTAATTGATTGCATATAAATAAATAAATCAACCTTTCAACCAAAATACAAAGAGTATGTCTCATGTGCACATAACATAAATTTGTAGTGTAACATAACCAAAAAAAAAAAAAAAAAGATCGAACCTTTGAATAATAACGAAGAAAACCCTGAAAATTCTTGCTGTAATATTTGTCAAAAAGTGAATAATAAAATTTCCTCTGAGCTGTGGAGCATATATATATATATATATAGTAGTTGGTAATGAACTTGACCTTGTCCTATTGAACCTATGTTTCCTTTTCGGTTTATAATTCCCTTTGTTTTATATATTCCCCTTGTATAATTACCTTTTTGGCCGCCGTTTTCCTTGGTCCATCCCAATACAAAATTCTTAGCTGATTTTTTTTTTTTTTTTTTTTTTTTGCAAAGTTAATAAAATTTGGTTTATTTTGCATCTTGAACAAAGGTTGAGATTTTAAATGCAATTAACTCTATTAAAAATGACAATTTTTTGTGTGAATACTGTTAAATTTTTTATGTTTACATTAATAAATTTTAGTGAATTTTTTAGTATATATCAATAAATATTATGTATAAATTAATGATCTTTGTACTAGGTGTATATCTTAAAGTTCTCTAAAGTGTACAATATAGTGATCGATTCTAGGCCGTGCTAACAATTCATGGCTCTATCGTTTAAACCCTAACAATGTGTACATCATAATTTTAATTAAATATTGCTAAAATGAAAATACTATTATATTTTTCCCCTTTGCTCTATCAATAAAACTTAAAAGGGCCATCTTTTATGTCAAGATCAACTACATATTTTTCCCCTTTAATATATATTTGTGTGTGTAGTTTCACACGTATGCGTTACACGAAATTATCAAAAAGTAAATATAAAATATATTTGTTATAAAATAAAAATTGTAAGTCTATAGAAAAAATCAAAAGATATCGTATTTTCAACTCGTGCCTTGTGCCAATATCTAATCACTATTTAATAAATATTATATTTTATTTTTAAATAACTTTATATTTAAATATTTAGATTAAATTCGTTAATAAATTTATTTACGTACTTAGAAATATTCAAAAGTTATCAAATTCTCAGCCCATATTTAATCTTTATTATTAATAATTATTAAATACTTTTATATTTTAATATTTAAATTAAATTCGTTAAAACTTAGGTACATAGCCTGAAAAATTCAAAATATGTTATATTCTTAGCTGGTGTCTCATTGTATCGGTGTCTACTCATTATTAATTAATTCTTATTATATAATTTTATAGTTTTTTGTATAGATTGAATTCGTTAATAATACTTAGTTATATACTAAGATGATTGCAAATAACTCGTAATTACTTATATTTTATATCTGAAATTATAAGAATAAAATTATTTTAACTTTTATTATAAATACAACTTATTGAGATTACTTTCGTAATTAAGTTTTTCTGTAATTAATATTATCTTATAAGTAACTTATCTTTTAATTAAGATAACTAATAATTTTTTTTTCTAATTATACATGACTTTTTATATTTTTATATTAGAAAAATAAAATAAAATATTAAATTAGGCAAAATAAAATAAAATAAAAATATTAAATTAGACAAAATATAATAAAAATAAACTTTTATAAAATCAACTCATCATTAGTATATCGACAACAAACCATATATAATCCACAAAAACGTAATTCTCAAGTGCATCTGGTTTTAAACATCGATATAATCCATAATTCCCATGTTTACCTAAGAAAACAATTAAACATGCTCAAATAAAATAAAATAATGTAATCCTATGTGATATGCAAAAAGCAGTAATACATTAATACATAGACCGCACTGTGGACAATATTAATCTTTTTTCTTTTTCCTTGGGTTCATCAAATTATTGTGAATTAGCTTGTTATTATTTTACATGATTAACTAAAAATAAAAGAGTAATACAATTTAATATTTACAGAAAATAATATAACATAAATTATTTATATCATATATGTGACCGAACAGTATCGTATCCTATTGTTAAATAAACTAGTATTGTACCCGTGCGTTGCACGATAATTTTTTATTTTATTTTATTTAAAATAAAAATAATTATTTAAAATGTATTAAAATATTTAAATAAGTAATTGTATATATATATACGTAAATTATATATCTCTCTCTGTGTGTATGTATATTTCGGTAAGAACCATCACTGGTTCTCACACCAAAGATGGTTTTACCATAACTGCTCCCTATATATAAATCATCTAAATATTATTTAAAGATCGAATAGTATTCAAAATGATATAACCTAATTCATAAAAGGGTTGTTATTAGACGAAATATACTTTACAAATCATCATAAATTTCCTTATACACAAAATTTGTAGTTTTGTTATCATGTTTATTCTCATCATCGTCGATCAATATTTGTAAACCTATACGATTGGTCACCCTTGATATAACAACGTATAACTGACCATAGGTGAAAACAAGCTTTTTCAGGAAAATTCCAACGTGAGAGAGATATTGTCCTTGAATTTTGTTGATCATCATATCATATGACACGATCAGAGGAAATTGTCATCGTTGGAATTTGAAAGGGAACCTCGAATTGGATGGTGTGACAGTCATTTTAAGATTAACAACAATTCACCTTCATTGCTTTCTTGAGAAATATTAGCCTATACAATATGACCGTCAAGTAAACAACTAACATTACACAACATAAGGGAATGATCGATATTTCTCAACAACATGAGTGGAATTCTAATTTTTAGTTTTAGCTCATAGAGGCAATCCATAACATTTAATGGTATTTAGAAACTCTAGTGAGTAAACGTCCTACAATATGTCAATGTTTGAGTCAGATTTGCATGCATTATCAGAGCTAAGATATACTTCACATTCCCCCTTTAATTTTATGACATCATATATTTATTAATCAAATCGACGACATCAAGTGTTGGGGAAAGAATAGCCCGACCCTCCAAATAAGCCAAACATTCAGCAGTTTTTCTAAATTGTGGATATGTGCTCGCCACAATTGACAGAACATGGTCTCCATCATCTTTAAATAATAGATAACTTAGATTTCAATTTAAACGATACCATCATTTGGTCCTCCAACTATTACATCTCCTATACTATTTATCAAGTTGAAAACATTCTTTTACTTGATACAATTGGGATCTGCATTGTGATTTTGCAGCACCACATTCTTGGTCTACTTCAAAACTATGTAATGAGTCCATAAATGCGAATATTTGATCACTGTGTGAACTATGTCTGGTCTAGTACTTTTTGGAACAACCGACAAAATTTGATAAAAATATCCACCAATAATTATTATTTTGTTAACGAATGGAAGCTGTGTATTAGAATTATTTTGCAATGTCATCACGTTTTTCAATGTTTTGTCCAGAGTTTCAAAATAATGGTTATGCATCATTGGAGTTTCGTCCCAAATAATGAGATGCGCATCCACCATTAATCTTGCAAGTGGAGTACCAGTAATGATCAAAATTTTAGTGAATATTAAAAGTAACCCTAAATCTAGAATGTCCATTTCTTCCATTCGAAGAAGAAGAAAAGTTATGTCATTAGATATTACATTAAGAAAACTTCCACTATTAGATTTAACAGTTGTAAAAAACATCCTCCATATCTATAGATGAGAAATACACCACTCTTGGTTAAATATATTGCATCCATTACTTTATCAATTTTGGCGGACTATAGTAAATTCGTACTAATGAAAACAAATCTACTTTTCTAGGTGTCAATTCTTTTGTTTTCGAGTACTAATTTTTTTTAGGAAACTAAACATAAGGCAAACTCCATGCTTCCAGATTTTTCTTATTTATCTCGAACCAACCTAAAACACGCTATGATATTTTTTTACTTGCGTGATCATTATCATTATACAATATATTTTGCTCTTTTGGAAGATAAAAACTCAAACACATGATAGGTGCAGTTTTATACTGAATTTCATAAACTAATATTCACCACGCCGCTTCGCGTGGAAAAATGTAATGACAATCATAATACATGTTGATCTCATCAATATTATGAAAATCAAAATAACATATAAGTAATTATATATATATTATATATGTGTATATAAGTATATATATATATATATATATATATATATATATATATATATATATATATA
>BMAC01000110.1:1251006-1273004 GCA_014905375.1 Phtheirospermum japonicum
TTTATCCTCTGGATCCCCCACATTTGTTCTGATAGAATGTTATAGTGAACCTATAGTTACATTTATTGACATATTTTATATATATATAACATTAATTCTTATATTTTAATATTAATTAGAGTATCTATTCTAATTATGTTAAGAAGATTCCTACATAATTAAAAGAGGAAACTAATCCAAGGTGGCTTTTTAATTAAAAAAAGAAACCAAATCATAATAATATTAAATAAGGTATCTATCATAATTATGTTAATAAAATTTCTACATAACTAAAAAAAGAAAATAATCTTACGTGACATTTACGTGGCATTCCATGTATATAAGTATATATAATATTAATTCTTATTATTTTAATATTAATTAGAGTATCTATTCTCATTATGTTAAGAAGATTCCTACATAACTAAAAAAAGAAAATAATCCTACGTGACATTTTCGTGGCATTCTACTCATATTTTTTTTTCTCTCCAGACCTCTGCTTTAATATATATATAGAGAGAGATGAATTTTTGTGAAGCAACTTAGGTGTAACATAACGAAAGGGGAAAACTCCAAATTAACAAAAAAGCCTTAATTTAAATGGCCTCGTAAGAGGTTTATGTCACTCAATAACTCAATATAATTTACATCAGACTTGTCCATCATCTTTTCCAATCTCGTCATTCTCGCATGCATCGTCTCACTCACTAATGGATTAGACGTGTCCAGTTCATCAAAATATTTCGTATTCATGCTCATTCGTGGTGCATGGCTCGAACTACTCCCAACATCTTGCAATTTCTCTTGTTGAAGGGCTTGTTTGACTACATGATGTGGAGATGCATCTAACCCTCAATTTGTCTGATCATTTAGTTTGCTTATCACGGTGAGAAACTCACCATTCATCTTTTTTTTTTTTAATAAAAAAATCGATCTTTATACAGAACAACCATTCTTACCATCTTCAAATGGTCGATATCTGCCTCCATGCACTTGAGGATGATTTCATAATTCTCAAAATCAAAATTCAGTCCATCTGCAATTGGCATGATCATGCCTCTGATACAGATGGTCCCCGAAACCAACTCTATTTGATATTTAAACTGCTCACAAAGGACTATCCCCACGTTGGGGTCCTTGTCAACATACAACACAAAGCAAATAACTCTTACATTGATTTATACATATTTGTGTGTAATTTTTGTACATTTTTGTGTCTTGTCGTGTGTGATTTAGTCGTATTTTGTCCATTTTTTCTTATATTGCGTTTTCACAACTTTTATCATTTTTTTAATTCTTTTTGTATTTCTCTTTTACTTTATGTATATTTTTATGTTATTTTGTTTTTCTCTGTCTTAGGGTAGTCGATCAAGCCTAACAACGTTCACGAAAATCACAACCGACTCAATTTGACATAAACACGACTCGAACCCGCGAAGCACAACCACCGATTGATGCACCGTCGACACCTAGTCAACATGCCATCAACGTGACATTGACGCGCCATCGACGGGGCCATTTTTCAGCATCGGTGATCAGACCATTTTTGGCAAAATGACTATTTTGCCCACACTTTCACCCTTATAAATACAACCTTTTTTTTCTTAATTGACAGCTTTTGAACTCCCACAGTGTTTGAATGCCCAACCATGTCTCTCTTCTCTTCTTAAACTTTTCCATTTTTCTTCATGAATTTCCAACTTTTTTAGTTTTGAGTAGAATATAGATTTTTAAGGATGGCTCAAATTTTAAACGTAGCTTAGTCTTAATTCGTGCATTTTCTCACTTGAACGATGAAATTCTTCATTGTTTACTGGTAAGATTTAATTTTTTTCTTTAATTATTTTAATTTCTTGTTTGCTTTGATTATGCGTTTTCTTGTTGGGTTTGTGATGTTCTTGATTCGTAGTTGTGTTTCTTGCATTTCTCATGGTTTTATGTTATATAATTGTTAGAAGTTCATATGATAATAATTATTGTTATTCAAAGTTCATTCTCCATTGTTGCTTTCTTCTAAACTTTTTATTTAATCATGTTCATGCTTGTTTTGAGTTTGTGTTATTGTATTTCTTGATGATTGTTGGTTAGAATTCATGGGTCTAGTGCTTAAATGAGTTTAGAACCATCAATTGGCATTGTTGAGTGTTTAATTTACAAGTTGAGATTGACAATACCAACTCGTATATTAAGTGTTCGATGAAATGCCAATTGATCGTGGAGACGATTCTAGAGCCCTAGACCCCCGTTTTATTAATTTTTACAAAGTTTTTGAATTCATTTCTCGTCATTTAAATCATCGTCTTTGATATTACAATTCTACAAAATAAAGTTTGATCACGTGTTCAGCATAGTCTTTTTCCTTGTTTTCTCTAATCAAATACGAGAATTGCTTCCGATTAGTTTTCCTCGAGAGGTTCGAATCGAGTCAAACTTACCACTTACAATTGCTCCATTCTCTTGCGGACGAACTTTTCTAAAATAAAAAGTAAGTGTAAAAAGTTAGATTCACTTTCTCACACCTCCATTTTCTTGACTTGTTATCACAGTTACATCCTTCACATATTGCACGTAACGAAAGACCGGGTTCCAAATTTTTGGTGCTTTGGTTGCCTAACTTCGAATATTTTGTGCTCCAACCCCCGAGAGCTGACTTGGACTATTATGACAACTTTATATCTTAAAAATACTCTGAATATAAAGAGGAAATAGTTAAAAACTTAAAAGTACTTAAAAAAAACGAAAAACAAAAAACAAAAACTCATTAGCTCCTAAATAACTCTCTTCTTCTTCGGAAATTCTATGGCAAAGGGCAACTTGTAATAAGCAGCAGCAGGTGACAAATCCCAAAATAAAGTGCAAATCAAGAGAAGTAAGAATAAACTTAAATATTTTCAACTTTTAAAAATCGCCATGCACAAACAGAACCCTAGTTAGGAGAAAAGCAAAGCAAAGATTTACGGTATGTACATCTTCCAACCCTCCTCCTTTTATATAATTCGCATTTATTAAAAAATAAATAAATAATGAACATCTTTACCATTAAAATCTGATGAAATCTGAAAACATCATCTTATACTAATCACTTAAACTCCATAAATTGATCATCGGACAGAAGCTCGGTCCAGTTGGCTTGTAGCTAAATAAACTTGTTTCGTCTGCTGCGGCAAAAACATAAGTATCTATTTTCTTTACAAACTGGTCTTCTAACAAAACAGAATAATTACACCATGTAGATGACTTCGCGAGAACCTGAAAATGAAAATACATTAAAAAAACGAAGTAATATTGGTATACGAGAATAAATGTATAAAGCAATCAATTACGCTGCTTACTTGTCAAAATTGTGCCGTCTTTGCCGTCCCCTGGTGTACGWGAATAAAACACAAATCAAGACTTGAGTAAATCAATAATCCAATAATCAGTTTCTTTTGGCAATTAAGCAAACTTAGGCGTATTTTTGTAATAAGAGCATGGACTAACATTGTTCGAAAATCTCTTTTAACCGCATAAGCACTGCATCTGCATCTTCAGCCATCTGTGAGACCCTTTCAGACTCTTTAACTGCTTCTGCAGCCACAAATGATTTATTTTCGGCCTCTGCAATTTTATGGGCAGCCGTTTTAGCCYCATCTTCCAGTGCTTCAGCTGAGTTGGCCAACCTACAATTTTGTAACGACTTTGACCTAACATCTTCCTGTTTTGGCGTAGCTGTATCAGTGCCCATTGCAGCACTTRGAATCTTATACCGCTTTTCAATCTGTCCAATATCGCATGAGCACCGCACATCAAAAAACCTTGAAATACAACTGATATTTTTGGCAATGTCATGAAATTTGAATTTTTAGAAGAAAACTCGATTTTATTTATTTATTTATTTTGTAATCGGAATAATTCAGGGGTAGTATTGTAATTATCACAATGAAGGAAGGAAAAGGGGGAAATTGTAAAAAAATAGTCCACTCCCGCAAGATTATACGCCTCAAACTCCAACAAAAGAAATTCCTTGGTAAATAATTATTTTCCTCACCTAATTATAACTAAACATTAAATTTCTAACTAAAATACCCCAATCCTCACCTGATTATACACAATTCTTAACTGATTTTTATTTAATCCGAACCTGATTATGCAATGGTAATTTTAATTTTTATCTTTAATTTGGACTAAATAACAATGGAAAAGATAGTCTGGAATCGCCAAATTCTGTTCGTTTGCCAACATTCCCAACGAAATTACGGTCTTTGACATATTACCCAAGTGGATTGATATTAGAAATTATCTATGTAAAAGAAATGTTAAAAGACTTTACGCATATGCCTAATTACGATCACTTGAAAATTTTACTGAAGGTTTCACGATATCACATGCACGGGAAACTCATATACCTTCTCAAGTGTGCCTTGTGAAGCAAGTCTCCTTAGCTTTGAACTTAGCGACTTTCTAAAACCCTGTGGCACTTCATATTTTTTCTGTCAAAAATAAAACTAAAAAAATGTAAATCATTACACTAAAACAGTACTTGCGCAAGTTTTTGCATGCAACTCAATATTATTAAGCAAAGTTGGTATAATTTGAGGGGAGAGCAGGATATCCATCTGACCTCGATAAACCCAAGAATTGCACCGGAATCAGATCCTTCGTGGTCCTTGATGGTTGAAATTGCCTCGATAATCATTGCAGTGTAACTGAAAGACAAAACAAAAGTGTCAAATATTGCAAGAGACAAAAAAAACATATGTATATGCAACTCCTTTACAATAAACAAATTTAGCAGCCCAGTGGTCAATAAGTGTGTGAACGCTACAATAATCGTACATAACATGCCTAAAGAAACCAATAAAAAAGGGATAATTACAAAAGCTACCCTTGAGGTTTGGCCAAATTACGAAAAAGACCCAGCTAACTTTGAAATACAAAAATCGCCCTTGAGGTTACAGTCACCTTACATTCTACACTTGCTAACGGAAATTGCTGTCTTCATCAGTATTTTTACAATTACATCCCTTAAATTTTCTATATATTACAAATAACCTCAAATTCTCATCTTGCATTTTACATTACATCCCTCAGTTTTCCTAAATATTAAAAATAGTCAGACAAAAAGCTGGGGCTATATGTAATATCTGAAAAGCTAACGTCAACCCCAACTTTTCGTCATGCAACTTACATTACATCCCTCAATTTCCCAAATATCACATATAGCCAGACAAAAAGTTCGGGGTTTTTGTAGTATCTTAAAAAATCGAGGGTTGTAATTGTGAAAATATCAGATGATGTCAGCCAATTCCACCAGGTCAACTAAACTAACGGTTGGGTCAAAATGTAAACGGAACAAAACCTCAGGGGTGGTATTTGTAATTTTCAAACAAATTTAAAACGGGTAGTGTTTGTAATTATCCCATAAATAAACGTAGACAAACAAGGGCATCAACTAAGAAGAAAACATGTGAAAGAAATATAAGCTGCATCACAGCCAGCGCTAACACAGTACGATACACGCTGATTTCACGATCAATGGTCGTAGTGTGAGACTACTAATTAATTCATTGTACAATGCTAAGAGAAACGAAACATACTTTGGAGCATTTTTAACGACGTGTGCGCTTTGGGGAGGCTTGTCACTAGAATTGCCTTGAGGAACGAAAAAAACCGGAGACGAATTTTTAGTTTGGTGTGTTACTGCAGCAGCACTCGTTGAAGTCGCTTTTACTTTTCTCGGAGTCGTAGCATTTGCTCCAATACCTTGTGCTTGTCCATGATTTACTCCCACGTTGCGCCATTTGTCCTGTGATTGCAAAAATCACAAAGAAACCAATACATATTAAGGAGCAATAAACACCACTTCAAACAAATAAGCTCAAAAACAATTAAGAGTTGATACCTAGGACAAAATCAGAAAAACTAAAAAATAAAATAAAAAAATGCAGAGACAATTAGATTTTAGGGATTTTTGTTTCTTTTCCCAATAAACAACCTAAACCAGTTTTATTACACTTTGGTCAGATGATTCGTTGCAAATGTGAAAAATGCCTAAAGTCAGATTAGAAGGGGAAATATAAATCTCAAGAATTTAAACATAGAAACAAGCAAAATAAAATACTGTAAATAAAAAAAAAATGAACGGAACATTTCTAAACCTTGAGGTCAACATTGGTTCGATTGGCGAGCACGCTCGCGAACTGGGGATCGACGAGAATGTTCTTCCACTTTCCGACGCCGTGCTTGGCGATTCCGGCCATCAGCGCCTCCTCCTCCTCCGACGTCCACTTCAGCTTCCGATTCCCCATTTTCAAACCTCCTCTATTCCAAACTATTCACACTTGAAAAGAAGAAACGAATGATTTACACCGTAAATTGCAGTAGAGAGAGAGAGTGCCTGGATTATTTCGGCTCCCGCCCGGTGGACCGCAATGCTCCGTCCTATATACGGCGTAGAAAAGACACGTGTGATGTGATGGATAATGATGTTCTTCCTATCTGTCATCGTATTATACTTGACTTTATTTTGTTTTTACATACTTCATGGATCGATAATTATAGTATATTTTTCTTTTTTTTTTTTTTTCAAATTATAACACATTTATTTATGAGTTCTTACTTTTTGAAAATTGTACGTATGATTTAATTTTTATTTTGGACCGCACACCATAAATTCATGGCATTCGCATAATTTTCCTTGTTAACGTTCGCTCAGTGCATTAAATGTTAACACGTGTTTAAAAAAATTCCAACATTAAATATGTGTTTAAATATTTCATTTTTAAATTTTCATTCGAACACCTTAAAATTTACAACATGAATGAACTCTACAATTTTTGGGCGATAATATGTAGAAATTGATAATGTAATTTCATTTGAAGCACTCTTACAATTTTTGGGCGATAATATGTAGAAATTGATAATGTAATTTCATTTGAAGCAGAAAAAACTCACAATTCTTATTAACTCACCTCAAATGTTTACAACCAAACTGCGCCCATTTTATAAGCGGGGATAGGACAATTAATTTCTGTGTTCTATACTAGAGCGAAACCGTTTCTTTTTAATGGCAAAACGGTGTTGTTTTGCCAACTACCATACAATTTAAGAAAACAGACACATACACCACATTGTTCATGCTACGACCTCAACTTTATTCTAGCGACCTCATATCCCCCCCCCCCCCCCCCCCACAAGTTGGAGCATGATGAAAAACTATCATAAACAACTTGGACAAAAAGAAGAAGAAACTATCCACAAGGCAGGATTTTGGTCAAGAGATCAGACAACTGATGAGCAGAAGAAAAGCAAAACCCTCCTTGAACTTGTCTCGAACCATATGACAATCAATTTCTAGATATTTAGCCCTCTCATGGAACACAGGATTGACAACTATATAGATCGCCGCATGATCATCACACCACAATGGTATAGGTAAAGCAGGTGACAGGTCAAGGTCATGGGCCAAAGGAAATAGCCAAAGTAGCTCACATACTGTAGCTCTTATTGCCTATATTCTGATTCTGCTGACGAACGAGAAATAGTGGTTTGCTTCTTACTTTTCCAAGATATCAGACAAGAACCTAATAACACACAATAACCCATGATTGACCTCCAAGTGACAGGTAAAAGGATAGTTCAAGAACTGGCTGAGTTGCTGAACATCATAAGTGACATCAACTCTGGTTAAGTTCAAGTAAAACAACCTCCCTATTAACCTCCTATATTCTGCTGGATCATCTAAAGGTTCACCATCAAATCCAGTGAGTTTAAGCCCCTGAGGAAAAAGAGTTAGAGCATCATACAATCTTCCAATCCCATATCTGCAAGGATATCCAAAATATACTTTCTTTGACAAAGATAGGTCTCCTTAATTCCTCTTGCATTCTCCATGCCTAAGATAATTTTGCAAAGCCAAGATCCTTAATGATGAATTCAACATCCAAATATGATTTAAGGGAATGAATCAGTGTCTCATTGGATCCAGTGATAAGAACATCATCCACATATATCAGCATTGCAATAAAACCCCCAGCAGAATGATGATTGGACAAGCAATGATTCATTTTGAACTGAACCAACCCAAAGAGAACTAGTTTTCTGCAGAGTTCATTATTCCATTCTCTGGAAGCCTGTTTAAGGCCATAGAGACTCCTAGTTAGCTTGCAAACATCACCCCTTTTGACCCCTGCATATCCTGGTGGAGGCTTCATATAAACCTCCTCATTGAGATGTCCATATAGAAATGCATTATTGACATCTAACTGGAATAGTGGCAATTTATGGACAGTTGCGACAACCACCAGAAGTCTGACTGTGACTAACTTCACCACAGGAGAGAAAAAGAAAAAATCACCCCTTTAATCTGATTGTAGCCTTTAGCCACCAGCCTTGCCTTATATCTTTCTACCTCTCAATTGGCCTTTCTTTTCACCTTATATACCCATTTTCACCCAATAGCCTTCTTTCCAAGTGGAAGTGATGTAATAATCCAGGTATTGTTCTGATCCAAAACTATTAGTTCTTGATTCATTGCATGTACCCAATGAGGATGTAGACAAGCTTCCTCATAGCTCACTGGTTCTTTGTCTAAAGCAATGTTAGCAAGAAAAGTGACAACAGCATATGCAAATTGCATAGGATGATGTAGAACTGGTGTAGTTGCTAAATGACAAATGTAGTCTTGATGCCATCTAGGTCTAGCATGATCTCCGGTACTCTTTCTGATATTTACAATTACATTTGCAGGAGGCTCGTCAACAAGAGTATGTCTTCAATTGATGGCTCCTTGCAAACTGGTAAAGGGGTGAGGTTGTGATCAGAAACATCATTCTTAGCCTGAAAAGGAAAAACATTTTCTTGAAAGACAACATCTCTGAGACTAGATCATAAAAAAGATATCCATTCTTTCCTGTCACAAAGCAAATGAAAATGCATTTGTGTGTCCTTCTATCCAACTTAAATTTACGAGGATAAACATTTATCGCATGTGTAGATTTTTATATTCTTTTGCTTTTCTTTGTTTTAGGTAGTCGATCAAGCCTAAGAGCATTCTCACAACAGGCTCGATTTGACAAAACATGACTCGAACCCGCGAAGTACAACCACCGATCGATGGGGCTATTTTCCAGCATCGATGGTCGGGCCGAATTTGGCTATTTTGGGCAAAATGACTATTTTGCCCACACTTTCACCCTTATAAATAAAACCTTTTTGTTATAATTCAAAGCTTTTTGATTACAGTGTTCTGTGTTTTAAAAGACTAATGATAAATATCATCTCTCGGGTTTTGATTTATCATTACAACTATCAAGTATAAGAGGTTGTCAATCAATTATACAATAATGATTTACAAACATAAAAAATATCAAAGGGACCATACATGATAATTAAACTATCAAAACATCAATTTGTCATTGTTCAAACCCCATAATATAATAAAATTATATAGACATAATTAAATGATAAGCTAGATAACTCATCGAACATGATGTTCATAATTAAATACGCATTTTCAACTTTTTTTTGTTATTTTAAAAAAATCAAGGGGAACTAATTCCCCTCGGAAATTACCAAATGGATCTATTTTCCTTCGGTAATTTCCGAGAGTAATTAGTACCCTTCGGTAATTTTTCGAGGGGAATACGATCCCCTCGTTTTTTTAAATAAAAATTGAAAAAATTAAAAAAAATAGAAAACCCGTATTTACCAATCAATTACCAATTTTCGTGGTTTTATAACAACAAAGCACACCTCGTGCCTCCTTCAAAAAATCACGACGCTTCGTGCTTTGTGTTTTTAACCTAACAAGTTGATCGATCGATCATATCTTGGTTGTTGATCGAATTACACGACACGTATAAATACGCACATGCTCGGTGATATTTTTCTATCGAAACTGGGTCAAAACCACACCACGTGCTTAAAATATTAAGAGATGATTTATTTTTACACTTTTTGTATTTTTTTTTTATTTTTATGAATTTTTAAAAAAAAAAGAAAAAGAAAAGGCTTATTTACTAATCAATTACCGATTCTCGTGGTTCTAACAAACCTCGTGGAACCTTCAGAATATTACAATGCTTCGTTGATTTGCGTTGCCAACCTAACAAGTTGATCGATCGATCGTATCTTAGTTGTTGGTCGAATTACACGACATGTGTAAATAAGCACATGCTCAGTGATATTTTTCTACCGAAACCGGTTTAAAACCACCCCACGTGCTTAAAATGATAAGATATGGTTTATTCTTACACTTTTTGTTTTTTTTTTCTATTTTTTTGAATTTTTATTAAATTTCAACGAAACAGGGGGAACTAATTCTCCTCAGAAGTTACCAAATGGATCTATTTAACTTCAGTAATTTTCGATGGGAATTAGTTCCCTTCGGTAATTTTTTGAGTGGAATATGTAACACCCATGCATCAAATTCACATTTTCATATTTTTATTTTTATTTATCATTTTGCATTAGAAATATGATCCTAGTCCCAATCTCGTCGCCATAAACAAATTTTCTATTTTAATTTTAAAGAATCTAAGGATTCTATTTAAAACGAATATATAGTTCGTTTTCAATTAAAATTCTTATCAAAAACTTTAAAGAAACAATTATAATTATTTAGTAATTTATTTATTTATTTACTTAAATTATATTTCTTAACTTTTAAGAAAATTAAAATAAGTATTTAATAATTTGTTTATTTATTTACTTAAATTATAATTCTCAAATTTTAAGAATCTATTGTAATTATTAGAAATTTATTCATTTATTTAAATTAATATATTGAATCGTCTATGTAATTATTCTATTACTATTGGGTCGACTATGAAATCATTCGATTAATCTATTGGGTCGTTTTTAATCATTTTCGGTTACCGGACTTTAAAAACAAGGCCCAATGTCATAAATTGGGCCCAAACCCACCAAGAAACCAAAAACCCTAACCTTATCCACCTATCCCCATTTTTCTTGACATTGTTTCTACACCACAAACAACTACAAAACCTAACAACATTTTCTCTCGTTTTCTGCCTACTGCAAGCAGCAACAACACAACAAACAAACAGGTAAACAAAACAATTCATGGTTTTTCTCCCAAATTCTTGATAAACCAAAACAACCTAAATTCCTACAACCACAGCTATCTTCGCCGCTACACGAAACTAACCTCACCAAGGTCAGCCATCACCCCTGCCAAGCACAAACTCCAGGCCGAAGCCCGGAACCCCAGCCCATTTTCGAACCTGCAGCCATGGCCATCCGTTCCAACCCACCTCCGTCCAACAAGTCGAAAGCCGGCAAACTCCGCAACCGAAACCTCCACCACCGTCGCCAACCCGTCCGTCTACCTCCGTTGTGAGTCGTCACCACAGCCCGACTTCCAATCGCCACACCACGGCCCGACTTCCAGTCGCCGACCCAACAACCCATCGTTTCTCAATCCCCAGCCCGACTTTTCTGCGACGAATCATGCCACCACGTTGACACCGAAGAAGGCGGAGAGCCGCTGAACCAGAACCCAGCAATCCCACGAGACCCAGCCAATGGATCGTTGCCATCACTATCCTCTGTTCGCTGCCGCCGTTCGCCGGATTTGAAGGGGAGGAACTCGGCCGGCCGATTTCTAAAATTTGGGGTAGGAGAAGGTCCGCACGTTAGTACCCAAACCCAGCCGAGCCACGCCTGTAGCGAGTAGTCGCCGGAAACTACCACTCGGAGCCGCTATAGGTCGCCGCCACGAGTCGTTGCCGGAAGCTTTGCCCATCGCCGGTTTCGAACTAGAGAAAGAGAGAAGACGGGAGGGAACGGGTAGTTGGCCTTGAACCACCGCCCTTTAACCGCCGACGAGGATTGAGGGAGAGAGAGGCGCCGCTCGCCGCTCGCCGTTGCCGATTGTTTCGCCGGCCGAATTCTGAACCGTAGAAGAAGGAGAAAGCCGAAGAGGAAATGAATGAAGGATAAGAAACGGGCGTATGAATTAGGGTTAAAGGGKTGAAACCCTTTTAATCCAAACTTTTCAGGAAATTACGAATTAACCCCCAACTTTTCTAGCCCATTTCAATTTGACCCCTAAGTTTCCAATTTTATTCGATTGAGTCCTTAATTTATCCAAAACCCTCAATTCCGACCCTCCGACTTCTCGAAACTTCGATCCAAGCCCAATAAAACTTATTAAATTTCAATTGAGATCAATATTATTTATTTTAATATTATATTTTATATTTTAATAAATAAATAAATATATTATATATTAATATTTAAAAATTATTTAATTATATATATACTAATTAAGTATATTTTTAAAATGATTAGGTGACGAGAAAATCGGGACATAGGAATCAACCACGTGCATTCAATCGACTTATTTCACGACTCTATTTTCGAGGTAGGGACCACCGACCTGTCTTATGTTAAATTCTATGTGCTCAAATCTATGTGCAATGTGTATCATGAAATTCTATATTTATAAAATAATATAGCCGTGGACCGCAAAAGTTGTCCGTGACCGGGGAAAAGGGTCATTGGGTTTATCCCAGCGTGCTATATCCAATGATTAAAACCAGGGGCCTTAAGTGCCTATGACCGGGGAAAAGGGTCATCGGGGAAGCCTATGACCGGGGAAAAGGGTTATAGGGGAAACCCGCCGCGTTTTAGCTGTAGTCAACTGTCTTCCAAAGTAAATTATGAATTCTATGGTTAATTGTGATATTTCTGAGTTTGTTTAATTTTGCATGAGGTATGTCGGTGTAACTATTGAGTACGTTGAACTCATCCCAAATCAACGATGTTTTTCTTTCAGGTACAAACGAGAATATCGAGTGAATGGGAAACGAGGAAGGAAAAAGGATACGTGTTATCCGTTTTGTTTAGTATGTTTTCAAAAGAATGTGGAATTAGATTTAAATCGTACTCTAGCTATCGTTTTCCACTGATAGCAATTTGTTTTTATTGTTTTAAATATTCCGCTGCGTAAACTTGATCATTTTGAAATTATAAATTTTTATAATGTTATTGTTATGAAACTCGACATTTATTTGTGACGCCAAGATTTCTAAAATTATTTAAAATGTAAACCTAAATCGGGGCGTTACAGAATATGATCCCCTCGGTGTTTTTAAAATAAGAAAATCAAAAACATATTTACCGATACCAATTCTTGTAGTTCTATGACAATGAGACACACCACATTCCACCTTCACAAAATCACGATACTTCGTTGCTTTGCATTTTCAACCTAACAAGTTGATTGATCGATCGTATCTTAGTTGTTGGTCGAATTACATGACACGTGTAAATACGCACATGCTCAGTGATGTTTTTCTACTCAAAACTACCCCACGTGCCTAAGTTGATAGGATACGGTTTATTTTTACGCTTCTTATATTTTCTTCAATTTTAAATAAAATTTTGGAAAAAATACAAAAAGCTTAAAAAAATATATCCTATCATTTTAGGCACGTGGGCTGGTTTTGATCCGATTTCGATTGAAAAATATCACCGAGCATGTGGGTATTTATACGTGTCATTTTTTTTTTCGATTTCAGAATCACCCCACGTTCCTCGGTTTTCTTAAATAAAAAATTGAAAAAAACCGAGTAAAAATAAAAAATAAATAGAAAAGTTAATCTGTAATCATAACATGCGTGCTTACACCTTACATGAATATAGATTTTCTTGTATGTGTGTGTATGTTAAATAAAAAGAATATGCAATAAATTTCAAATTTAAATGAAAAGGGCTAATAAAGACATAATTGTAATAGTGGAAAGCACAATTTCTGAATAAACAAAGTATTGTACAGAATTGTCAAAAACAGATAATATACTACTCCTCCCTCTTCCATTTGTCACCTTTTAGATAGTAGATTGTAGACAGTAGATGTAGAACTGTGACTGAAGGAAATCAATCCGTGATTATTGTATTAAACATCCAACTATATATACAAGTTACAAGAGAGATTGTAAGCTACAAAACAGCCAACTGAAATGTAACTAAATATATACTACCTAAATAAATATATACTACCTAAATAAATATATACTGCCTAAATATAAGATATATACAATATATGCAAGATATATTCTAACACACCCCCTCAGTCGAAGCAGGAGGTTCTCGTATGCTTAGACTGTCCCTGAAATCAGTAAATAAAACGCGCGGAAGCCCTTTTGTAAAAATATCGGCAATTTGGTAACGGGACGGTACATGGAGCACACGAACTTCACCACGAGCCACTTTCTCACGGACGAAGTGAATATCCATCTCAATGTGTTTGGTGCGTTGATGCTGAACAGGATTGCCAGATAAGTATATCGCACTCACATTGTCACAATAAACTAGAGTAGCCTTTTGAATAGGACAATGTAACTCTAGAAGCAAATTTCGGATCCAACACGAATCAGAGACAACATTAGCAACACCCCTGTACTCTGCCTCTGCACTAATACGGGAGAGGGTAGGTTGTCGTTTGGAAGACCAAGAAGTCAAATTATCCCCAAGGAATACACAATAACCAGAGGTAGAACGACGAGTGTCAGGACAACCACCCCAATCTGCATCTGTATATGAGATAATACGATTAATATTGGACTTGTACAAGTGGAGACCAAAAGAAAGAGTACCTTGAAGATAGCGAATGATACGCTTGAGAGCACTCATGTGCTCATTAGTTGGAGCATGCATATGAAGGCAGATCTGCTGCACGGCATAAGATATGTCTGGCCGAGTGAATGTAAGATATTGAAGAGCACCTGCAAGACTACGATACATAGTCGGATCATGATAAGGAGAATCTTCGGTGGCACTAAGTTTGGATTTAGTGTCAACATGGGTAGGACATGAACTGCAGGTAGACATTCCGGCACGGTCTATAATTTTTGCAGCATACTGTGTCTGAGATAAGAAAAGACCATGAGCATGGTGAGCGACGACAATACCCAAAAAGAAACTCAGATGACCAAGATCCTTCATAGCAAATTCAGAAGCCAAGAGAGTCATAATCTTCTTACGAAGACAATCAGAAGAAGCTTTAAGTACAATGTCATCCACATATAACAGAAGATAAGCAGTATCAGAACCGTTCTTGTAGATAAACAAAGAGTGATCTGACTTACTATGAGAGGACCCAATGGTAGCAACAAAATTAGCAAACCTTCGGTACCAAGCACGAGGAACCTGTTTTAACCCGTACAAGGACTTCTTCAAAAGGCAAACATGAGTAAGATAATTTTTGTCACGAAAACCCATGGGTTGATGCATGTAAACTGTTTCATTGAGATGACCATGCAAGAAAGCATTCTTGACATCCATTTGATGAATGGGCCATGATTTAGAGAGAGCAATGCTGAGAACCGTTCTAATGGTAGCCGGTTTAACCATGGGGCTAAACCATTCCCGAAGGGAACAATGTCCCTTCGGTATTTTTCGAAATGAATCTTTTCCCTTCGGTAATTCCCAAGGGGATATTTGTCCATTCGGTGTTTTTGAGGGTTAAATTCCTTCGATAATGATACTCTCGTAAAGCCTTCGATAATTATGGAGGTAATCATTGGCGCCGTGTTTTCGAAGGATTTATCGAAGGGAGTAGTACCAAAGGTACAAATCTTCGGTAAAAATTACCTTCAGTAATGCCCTCAAAAATTTCGAGGACAATATTTTCCTAAATTTTACCCTCGATAAAATATTAATTCTTTGTAGTGTGTGTAGTGGTTTGTACAACAGAAGAAGAGATGTGATTATCTTCAAGATTTAAATAAGTAAAAATAGGAGGAAAATGAGTGTTTTCATACTGAGATTCAATGTTACGAAATGGAAAAATAATTTCACAAAAGTGAACGTTTCTTGATATGAAATTTTTATTTTTATCTAGATCAAATAGTTTGTAACCTTTTGATTAAATAAGATATCCAATAAAAACACATTTTTTGACTCTAGGATCAAACTTATTTTTATATGCTGTATATGTACAGGCATAAACCAAGCAACCAAAAACTCTGAAATGACTATAGTCGGGGATTTTGTTAAAATGTTTTTCAAATGGAGTTAATTTTTGAAGAACATGTGTAGGTAACTTATTGATGATGTGTGCAGCACTTTGTGCACAATCATCCCAAAAGGAAAGAGGGACTTTAGATTGATATATGAGAGCTCTAGCAACTTGAAGTAAGTGTTGGTGTTTCCTCTCTACTAGGGGTGAGCAAATCTACGGTTTGATAAAAAATAGTAACGCAACGTAAAAACCAAAAACCAAAAATATGTAAGGTTGAAAACCAAAATCGAACCCAACACAACCATTTTTTGTAAATAAAAACCGCACCACAAACCTCACTATAAAAAACCACACCACATTACCCCAAACTCATCAGTTCGGCGTGGTTTTGGTTCACAAAATCATGGTTTGGTTCAAAACTGCACTGCACTGCAAAAACCAACAAAACTTGAGAATATGTTGTGTTGAAAATCGAAATCAAACCGAACACAACAGGTTTTTGAAAATAAAAATTACACTATAAAAACAGCATCACACCGCACCTAACTCATTGATTCGGTCCGATTTTGATTCGATTTTGCTCACCCATACTCTCTGCTATACCATTTTGTTGAAGAGTTTCAACACAACTAATTTTGTGAGAAATTCCATTTGTTTTGTAGAAGTCTGATAAAAGGAATTCAGTGCCATTATCAGACCTAGTGGTCTTGATTTTGGCATTGAGTTGGCTTAAAACCAAATTGTAAAAAGTTTGCAAATGAGTACTAGTCTCAGTCTTGTACTTGAAAACCATTATGAGATTCAGTGGAATATGGTCCCCATATATCACAGTGAACAAGTTCAAAAATATTATTAGAAGTAGTGCCAACGGGAAATGATAACTTCTTTTGTCTTGCGAAATGACAAATATCACATGAATTGAAACCACACTTCCTAGTAGTAAAGAAGGAATTAAAGACATTCTGGTGGATGAAAGCCTAATCTGGAGTGCCATAAAATCTAATCTTGAGGTGTAGTAGTATGAGCAGCCATGTGTCTATTAAGGTAATATAAGACATGCATTTCTCTAGTAAAACCAATCTTCTTCTTGGTTTTAATATCCTGTAGAAAGCAATGAGATAACAAAAAACGTACATCATAATCTGAAGTTTTAGTAAGGTTTGAAATAGATAGCAGATTATATGAAAGCATATATCAATTGCATTTGATTTTGATTTCACTTTGATGTTTTATGTGCTAATTAAAATTCTGAATTAATATTTGAGATGACCGATCTTATCGACTAAGTAGTTAAGTTTTTTAGAAACATAGTTATATATTAACTGGCATTGGATATCCTTACAAGGAGATTCAACTTTTTTTGGGAATTTCTTGCTTCATAATAAATGTGGATGTTGAAGGGGGTTGAAATGTTTTTATTTCTTTTGTTCCTTATCAAATATTTTAGAGGTAATTATCATGAGTTTCTTAATGACTTAGGCAAAGACTTAAATGTGACGTTCACAATGGTCCTTTATTGTGTGATGGACTAATAATTCACCCCAATACCTTAACCCGGTCCATCAAAACCGGATCCCTTATATTAAAAAAAACTCCCCCTATTAACCCTTCCCTCGTCATCTCTTTACGAAATTTTCTCTTTTCCCTGTACAATCAAAGTCGTGATCGGAATTTGTGAAACCAGCGTCCACCAATCAGAATTTGTGAGACCACCACCCACCGCCTTTGGACACTGACGAGTCTCTCACTTCCCTTCTCCCTCCGCTCAGCTTTTAGGGAGAAACTTTCAGTCGGACCCAACTCTGTTTACCAAACCGAACATCTTCATACTCCAAAATTATTGGTGAGTTGAGCGTATTTATATTTCTGGCTTTTTTTAATTAGATTTTGAAGATTGGCGACCCAAACTTTGAGATTGATGAGGTTGGTTCAAACTTGATTTTGGACATCTCCTACCGGCTCCATCTAATTAATTAAATAAATATTCACTTCTTCACTCTCTTTTTTTGTTCTGTATGTATAGTTATATTTTTTGACTAAAGGTCTACTAATTTTTCTGATGTTTTTCCATTCAATAAATTAACGACCAGTAGTATGTGAAAGATATTCCATATGTTGTGTTAAATTTAGGCTAATTAATGTAGAATTTTATGAAATTGTTGATAATTTATAATGTTATAAATTCTCTGTCATGCTACTTAGGACCGTTGATGTTGTCTGCTAGAAACATGCAATATATTTAGAGTTCATGGATAAGGTATACATTTCCATTTTTTTATTAATTATAAATGCATTTATCTCATAGAAATATAACTTGTTGATTTCATTATATATTCTTCTCATATTGCAGGTTGATGTTTTAGAATATCATATCAAAACTATAAACTCTTCTAGGGGCTCCTTTTATATTCATGTTGTTTTTGTTTGCTAGAGCATACAAGAATGAAACTTGTGTAGAACTATTTTTCTCGACAACCAGCTATAAAAATTCGATTTGATTGACTTCTAGGGCAAATTCGCGGCGAAGATTAGGAGATCTGCCCGGTAGGGGCCAATGTTTGGCATGACATGTTCGAGACCGTCGAGGAGGTTGCGCTGGCTTAGGGTAAAGCTGCGTTTAGGATGAAAAGGCCCAAGGCTTTACTCCAATTTTTGGCCGAGATCGTGGCGGTTGCGTATTTCTCTTTGAATAGCAGCCCTCAAGGTATCTCTACCCTATTTCTCTAATTTTATTTATGTATCATTTTTTATTAATTGTTCACCGACGTTTTTACTGACGTGTGTTCTTGATCAGAGCATTTGGAGCTTTGAGGAAGAATGTTCAGAAGTTATATGCAAGATGGATATTGAAGAATTGTTGGATGGGCCTATGTAGAGGATGAAAATCTTGTGCGTGGATACAATGAAGGGATGATTGATGATGAGGAGAGAGATGAATAATACTTAGAAATAAAAAAAAGTGAATATTAGTATTAACATTGGGGGTTACTCTTGAGAACATAATCTTGTGCTTGTAGGAAGTACAATTTATACAGAGATATATTGAGTTGGTATTAGACCATTGTACTATTCAAGAAATTGAATATAAACATGAACATGAAATTTACATTCTCTAGTGCATTGTCTCTGAAATTTGTTGTGTTGATTATATGTAACCTAGCTGCAACCACGATACTTTGTGTGATGATTTTATTATTTTAAATGAATAGTAACACTTTTCCTGTAAAAATCTGTCATATTTGCACCAAAATATGTCACGTTTGTCCAAAAAACTGTCACTTTTGATTTTTTGCAGAAAAAGAGTTGCTACACAAATTATAGTAGTCAAGTTATAATACTGTCACTTCTTAAGATATTACTGTCACTTTATAAATAAAAAGTGTCACTTTCTAATAGTTTATATTAATCGTTATTTTTTGTGTTTTTTTTGTCTTTTAAAAAATTATCACATTTGCACCAAAATATGTCACTTTTGTCCAAAAAACTGTCACTTTTGATTTTTTTTTTTTTGCAGAAAAAGAGTTGCTACACAAATTATAGTAGTCAAGTTATAATATTGTCACTTCTTAAGATATTACTGTCACTTTCTAATAGTTGATAGTAATCGTTATTTTTTTTCTTTTAAAAAACTGTCACATTTGCACCAAAATATGTCACTTTTGTCCAAAAAACTGTCACTTTTGATTTTTTTGCAGAAAAAGAGTTGCTACACAAATTATAGTAGTCAAGTTATAATACTGTCACTTCTTACGATATTACTGTCACTTTATAAATAAAAAGTGTCACTTTCTAGTTGATAGTAATCGTTATTTTTTGTGTTTTTTTCCTGTAAAAGACTGTCACATTTGCACCAAAATATGTCACTTTTGTCCAAAAAACTATCACATTTGCACCAATTCGAAATACAAACTCCACACACTGTCTACTGCAATACAAAAAAAGATGCTCAAAAAGAAGCTTTTACTCCTAGCATGGATCATCCTCACATTGGCCGCCACCACCACCTCCGACACATTCAACATCCTAAAACCCCCAATCATCACAAAACCTAACTGTCCCAGCAATACAATCTTATAGTCTCAACTTTCGTCACAAATACAATGTATATATGCACTATTTACACAAAACAAAAATGACACATGACTTTATAACAGGGGCCTTACATTTTTTTTTCTATCTGGACTAATAACAACCACCGTTGGGACCCTATTAACCTTTAATAAGCTATTTTATAGCCAAATGGGATTGCGAGCCACAACATCTTTGAGAAATACTCATCAAATGACATTTGTCATTTGAGATGAATATGATTTCGAGTGAGTTCTCGCTTTTGTTGATTTCGTGATAGCTTGTATGAGCTTTCGTATGAAAGCTTGGCATGGGGACACCAATAGGAATGCTTGTTGATTCTGTCACTTTTGGACCAAATAATGTCACATTTGGCCCACAAGGTCACTCTGGGTAGCAAGTTGTCCTTCTTAATATTCTGGTTCAGGCATTTTCACAAATACATTGCAAGCATAATAAGACCAGTTTGGATTTTGGGTGATGGGTTCATCGTTGATCGACTCCTCAATACTGACTCCATTTAAGATGAAATACATTCATATATACTTTCGTTCAATCTCATCTCAACATCTCATCACAAATATCATCCAAAAAGAAAAAAGAAACGAAAAGAAAAGAAGAGGTAATATATATATATATATATATATATATATATATATATATATATATATATATATATATATATATATATATATGAAATTTCACCTCAATATCTCAGCCATATCTGGCTCCAACTCCACCTGCGCCATCTCCATCCCAACTAACTCAAGAATTCATGAAAAAAAAACTCCTAGAACATCAAACCCAATCAATTGATAAATCTGAAAAATAAAATAAAGAAAAACATTAGAAATAGAAAGAGAAATCAATTTATCAAAATTACTCAAACGAAAGATGGCACAATAGAATGAACTGGGCTAGACGACGAAATTTGGTGGTGGCAAAGCCAACCGAGATTTAGCGATTGCGGAGAAACAGCGTTTTGCTGGATTAGGCTAGATTTGTAGCTGGTGTTTTGGGTTCTAAGGTTGAAGTTTCAGCGAGGGAGAGAAGGAACGCCCTATACTACAATGTTTTTTCTTCATATTATATAGGATCCGTTTAGGTATGGCGAATCTAAGTATGGGGCGAGTTTGAACCCCATCACATGAAAAGGGGATACGTGTGGCCGTCACACAAAAGACTTACTCTTGAAACAAATGGAAAACAATATAAAAACACAACACATGCTTTAATATATATATATATATATATATATATATATATATATATTAGTTTAAGGGATAATTCCCGTATAGTACCTTTAGATCAACTTTAATTCTCGTAAAATCACTTAATTATATTTCATCCCATTTGGGTAAAATATATCTCATTAAGTCAGAATAAGAATTTAAATTGTCTGAAATATCCTTTCTTTTATATTTTTTTATTCTTTTTTCTTCTCTTTCTCATATTTATTAATTCCACCGGTATCAACCCTCACTTTTCTCCTTCAACCTCTCTCTGTCTGCATATTTGAGAAGAAACTCAAATCCATGCCGCCGTAAGATGAGCTCCGCTGACAAAACAAAACCACCATGAGCAGGTGAGGCACGGTTGTCATCTAAGAAGTCGGACCCAATCCCAAATCTCAAATCTCCTCCAATCTCAGATCTGTAATGTCCCATCCCCAGATCTGAAAATTCCACCACTTGGGTTCGACGATTGGACTGGATGGAGGTGGCGGCTGAGCATGGTGAATTGACAGACCAGAGTGGTAGAGATGGTTACGGCTTAAGGTTTTAGTCATTTATTTTCGGGAGAATCCATAACTAATGTCTGGCTCGGTTGCTGCGGACTAAAAATCAAACTCTCGCAGAATGATTTTTCCGACAAGGAAATGGATAGTGGCGGTCCTGATTGAGAGATGATCAGATGGGTTTGTCTCGTTTCTGATTCGGGCTGGGATAGTGGCGGTGTTTGATGGTTTTTATGCTTAGGC